>VUQH01041369.1:0-21880 GCA_015106775.1 Etroplus canarensis | reverse complement strand
ATCATATCAGCCAGCTCTCTCCCTTTACCAGTCATAGTCCCTACATTTAAAGTTCCTACTCGCACCTCCACCCTCCTACTCTTCCTTCTTTCTCTCTGCCTCCTAACACGCTTTCCCCCTCTCCCCCTCCTTGGTCTTCGGCCAACAGTAGCATAGTTTCCACCGGCACCCTGTTGGCTAACGGCACCAGAGGCGGTCGTTGTTGCCACGACCGATCCGGTACGGAAGTCATGTTATGAATCCGCATATTTGATTTGGCAAAGTTTTTACGCCGGATGCCCTTCCTGACGCAACCCTCACCATTTACCCGGGCTTGGGACCGGCACTAGGACTACACTGGCTTGTGGGCCCCTCCTGCACATGTCCTGTACATAAGGCAATAAAATTGAATTCACTATTTCTGTTCTTTACATCTTAACTATTCCACCTGCCTCCCTCTCATTCATACACATGTATTCCATGTGGCCAATATTAAATCTAATATTTAAACTATAGTCTTGGTGAAGGTCTTGTGACTTACACCACCACCTTCAACAACTGCTTCTGCTTAAGGCGGACCTTAATGTTCTTTCAAAACAGAAGCATGAATTTTGGTCCATGAACACAAATCAGCAAACAATTTTTCATGACTATTTTGTGAACTGTGTTGCAGCTATTCTTTGTGTGAATGTAAACAGACAGAATTCCCCCAAAGGATATTTTGAGTACTGATGAATTTATTATCAATATTGTCACAAGCTGTTGATCTAGATTTGGTCTAGTCAAAGAAATCAGAAAAAAAGGAAAGTTTTTATGGGTTGTGTGACTACAAAGCTAAAAATAAAATCTTAAACCAGAACATCAGTGACATAATAGCTCATCCGGCCTCACGATCCATCCCGATTCTGGTAATGTGTGAATTACAGAAAGTGACACATTTTCTTGTCACTGGTTAGTTATGCTGCACTAACTAATCAGAATAAAAATCCACTAAGAAGTCAAGGAGGCTCACAAATAGTCATATTCAGGAAAAATTATTCTGGTTTACCACCAGATGAAAGTGTTTGCGTTCAGGAGTATTATGATGACATTGTCAGAAGAACAATGGCCATAAAAAGCATGAAAATATGCAAAAATATCAACATATCATAGCCTTGCCCATATTGATGATGTTAGCATAATCCTAATAGGAAAGCTTCAACCCTGCCTTCCAAGAGGACCACTCCCACAATGATTATGACCTTTGAGTTTTTCACTTGCTGATCATGTTGGCAAACCAGCTTGTTGCTCTATTATTTCCCACCAAGTCCTGATGCTATGCCAACGCTACAGCCCTAGTTCTCAACCGGCCCTAACCTAGCTTAAGGCATTTTTTGCCATAAATAAACCACTGATGGCATTTATGTATGGATGGCAGAGAGGCACATGCAAACACTCATTTTATTAACATTAAAATCCAGACCAGTACTCTTAGAAGTAGCAATTCTTGTGAAAATGGAAAAGTCTCATTAAAATGACATATATGACCTTGACCTTGACCGCAATTTGGGGGAAAACCTGTTAGGCGATCACTAAATTCTGACTAATACTCTAGCAGGAGCAGCAATTCTTGTAATTTGTGGATGGACAGAGACATACAGACAAACTGATGGGCGGATGATGGATGTCTCACCATAGCATGAGCTCATCAATCCTTTGGTTTGATGAGCTAAAAACACAGCAAAAACTACAACTGCTTTTAAAATCACTACTTACAATGCTGAAAAGCAATTCACCTTTCCTCTTACGCTCACTGCACTGTTTGTGATCCTTTTTCCTGATGGTTTTACCCCTGTTTTTGAGCTTTAATCTGTTCATCCTTCTGTTCAAAACCTTACCCCCACCCCTTTTAATGATCGTGACCTTTTCTCTTTTAGCTGTGCTTTTGTCAGACTCAGAAATAACCATTTATTTCCTCTATCCTTCTCTAACTGCTTTTATATTGTACATAGAGAGAAATATATAAGCAAGTGGTTGCCATGCCAACAATATCCACTGCACTCAGCCCCTCGTGTGTGTGCGCGCGTGTGACTGACAACAAGTCGAGGAATAATAAAGCTTTGAGGAGAATGAGCCAAGTGAACAGTAATCACTGAGAAAAAACTACTGAGATTTCCTAAAAACTGTGCTCAGCATCAAATGCATTAACCCTGCCCATCCCACACACACACATTTCTCTCATGTGTTGTATTTCCTCAGCGGTGCCTTTACATGACTCTTACACTCTTATCAATGCTTTCGCCTCTGTCACTTTCAGTCTGTGGCCTCTGTCTCCCTGTCAGCTGTAAAATGTGGTAATTATATGCTAAGCAAACTCCTCTTCCTCCTTCACACCCACACACATTGTGTTATGTCATAACCTTCACTCCCCCCTCACTTGTTTATTCTGTTCTCTCCATCTTCATCTCTTCAGTATCATCTATCTCTTAACTGCATTCTTTCTCCACACAATGACTATGCAGTTGTCTTTTAAAGAAGTGAAGAGGAAAGGCTGTGTAGGTTCTGTGAGTGTTTCTCAGTGGAGAGCCTTCTTGCTAGGACATTAAAACAGTTTTCTTTGAAACTTATTTGATTTTTATTATTATTTGATTCTTTGACTGTTCAAGCTGAGAGGTATGCTTGATGGAAAATGTGCTGAAAAGCAACAAGTCAAGGCACAAGATGTGATTTTCAGAATATAACAGCCTTGCTTAAGACTGAATCACTGTTTCTTATTTAGCGTAATCCAAGATAATCAAACATATTTCAGTACGGTGACTCTTCAGGCAGGTCACAAAGTCAAGCAAAATTTTAATATATACTACTTAAGCTACTTTGGCCTGCCTACAGTTGTTTTGCATCTGCAACCTGCTTTGCAGCCCTCCTCCACCCCAGCTTCTCATTTTTACACCATGTCTGACTTAATGTCTTATCTGTTGTCATTGATGCATCTGTTCTGTTCTGCTTTTCTTCGTGATACATACTTTCAAGCATCTACTCGGAAGGGCAGGTTGCCTCTGAAAAGAGTTATAATATTAATAGAGATTACTGCAGATGGAAATTACAATCTTCTTTTGAGTCAACAATAAGAAACATAAAAACAAACAGAGTTTGAATTATACAAGGCAAGCAGTTGGTCAGAAGCCAGGTTTCCAACAGACTCTTTAGAGGTATCAATCTGAAGATCTTCATTGGCCATTTCTTTAGGTATACCTGTTCAACTGCTTGTTAAGCCAAATATTTAATCAACCATTCACATGACTTAAAGCCTGTAGGCATGGCCAAGACAATCTGCTGAAGTTCAGCATCAAAATGGGGAAGAAAGGTGATTTAAGTGACTTTGAATGTAGCATGGATGTTGGTGCCAGATGGCCTGGTCTGACTATTTCAAAAACTGTTAATCTACTGGGATTTTCCTGCACAACCTTTAGGGTTTACAGAGAATGGTCCAAAAAAAAAGAAAATATCCAGTGAGCAGCAGTTCTCTGGGCAAAAATTCCTTTGATGATGCCAGAGGTCAGAGGAAAATGGCAGACTGCTTTGAGCTGATAGGAAGGCAACAGGAACTCAAATAACTCAATCAGGAAGACCAAGCCAGGTGCCACTCCAGACAACTAAGAATGGGAAACTGAAGAACAATTCATACAGGCTCCCCAAAATTGGACAATAGAAGATTGGAAAAACAATGGCTGATCTGATGAGTCTCAAATTCTGCTGTGGCATTCAGATGGTAGGGTTACAATGTGGCTCAAACCACATGAAAACATGGCTCAATCCTGCCTTGTATCAATGGTTCAGGGTGGCAGTGGTAGTGTTAAGGTGTGGAGGACATTTTTCTGGCACACTCTGAGCCCTTTGGCATCATTCAAATGCTACAGCCTACCTGAGTAGTGTTTCTGACCATGTCCATCCATTTTTGAGCACAGTGTACCCATCTCCCGATAGCCACTTCCAGCAGGATAACACACCATGTCACAAAGCTCAAATCATCTCAAACTGGTTTCATTAAGATGACAATGAGTTCACTGTAATCAAATGGCCTCCTCAGTTACTAGATTTCAATCCAGTAGAGTACTTTTAGGACTCTGGTGGAACAGGAGATTCTCGTCACCAGAATGTCTGAGGAATGTTTCCAGCACCTTTCTGAATCTATGATTTTATCCTCTGTTTTCAGTCTGTGTGGACATGGAGATGAGTTTTTAAAATGAGTTTTTTAAAAGAGTTTTCAAAAAAACTGTGGACATTGATGTTTTTCTGAGCAAGCCTGAATCCCTGATTTGTTACAATTTCATTTAAATCTTCATCAGCCTTTAAATTAATAGCGTAATAAAACTTGCAGAAAATCACAAAAACACTGTAATTACAGTAAACTTAAAAATATACTCTGCTCAAAAAATTAAAGGAAAATTAAAGAAACAAAACATTTTCTCAATGACAGAAAAATCATGCTGTATATCTATACTGATATGGACTGGGTAATGTGGTAAGAACGAAAGGATGCCTTATCATTGGATGGAAATGAAAATGATCAACCTACAGAGGGCTCAAAGACACTCCAAAAATCAAAGTGAAAAAATTCTGCAACAATTTTGCCAAAAGTTCATTGAAGAAACTCAAAATGGTACTCAGTAGTTTGTTTGGCCCCCACGTGCATGTATGCATGCCTGACAATGTAAGGGCATCAATAAGCTCCTGGACAGTCTGAGGTGCAACCTGGCGGCATTGGATGGATGGAAAAATAATGTCCCAGAGGTGTTTTGTTGGATTTAGGTCAGGTGAGCATGGGGCCCAGTCATTGATATCAATTCCTTCATCCCCCAGGAACTGCCTGCATACTCTCATCACATGAGGAGGGGCATTGTGGTGCACCTGGAGAAACCCAGGACCCACTGTACCAGTGTTGGCTCTGACAGTGGGTCCAAGGATTTCATCCCGATACCTGATGGCAGTCACAGTGCCTTTGCCTAGCCTGTAGAGGTCCATATGTGTCCCTCCACGGATATGCTTCCTCAGACCATCACTGACCCACCACCAAACCAGTCATGCTGAACAATGTAAGAGGCAGCATAACATTCTCCACGGCTTCTCCAGACCCTTTTACGTCTGTCACATGGGCTCAAGGTGAACCTGCTCTCATCTGTGAAAAGCACAGGGTGGCAGACCTGCCAATTCTGGTATTCTATGGCAAATGCCAAATGAGCTCCACAGTTCTGGGTAGTGGGCACAGCGCCCATGAGAGGACGTTGGGTCCTTAGGCCATACTCATAAAATCTGTTTCTGATTATTTGGTCAGAGACATTCACGCCAGTGGCCTGCTGGAGGTCATTTTGTAGAGCACTGACAGTGCTCATCCTGTTCCTCCTTGCACAAGAGAGCAGATATCAGTCCCGCTGACGGGTTAAGAACCTTCTACAGCCCTGTCCAGCTCTCCTAGAGTAACTTTCTGTCTCCTGGAATCTCCTCCATGCTCTTGAGACTGTGCTGGGAGGCACAGCAAACCTTTTGGCAATTAACATATTGATGTGCTATCCTGAAGGAGTTAGGCTACCTGAGCAACCTCTGTAGGGTCCAGGTATGACCTCCTGCTACCAGTAGTGACACTGACCATAGCCAAATGCAAAACTAGTGAAAAAACTGTCAGAAAAGATGAGGACAAAAAAAATGTCAGTGCCACCCACCTGTAAAACTATTCTTGTTTTGGGGGTCATCTCATTGTGGCTCCTCTAGTGCACCTGTTGTTGATTTCATTGACACCAAAGCAGCTGAAACTGATTAATAACCACCTCTGCTACTTAACTGACCAGATCAGTATCCTCAGTTTGACTGACTTGATGCTATACTCGCAATAAAAAGTATTCCTTTAATTTTTTTGAGCATATATATATATCTATATGTAAACCCTTCCACTAAAAAAGATGCAGCTAGAAACTAAGACTTTTTTTAACCAATATATAACAAGGTCAAGAGAAACTTTCACACTCAGTAACAATATCTTGAACCCACTCACCAAATAAATCATATCTTGAAAACCAAACACTTCTAATGCCAGAGCAAGCTCGTATTTAAAAAGTAACACAAAATAAAACTTAGCTCTCATTATGGACTCTATCATTTCTCTGGGAGAAACTTAAAAGGCTATCAGCACAACACTTTTTGAGGATACATTTCAAAGCTGTTCTTCCATTTCTGGATTATAGATTCTACTTGTGCAGCCTGATTTGTACCAAATCGCTTATATCTCATCCCCACAGCGATGTTTTTTGACTTGTTATGTACTCTTTTATTTCCTGCAGTGAGTGCTTTGAAAGTCGAGTTGACTCGCTGTCAGGAGCTCCAATATGACGTCAGGCTCAGAGAGGGGGTCAAATGACAAAAAAATCAATCAGTAGAAAGGCTGGGTTGGAATAACAAGCAGCACTGAGCAGCAAGAGGCTGATGCACCTTAACAAGTGTGGGGAAAAATTAACAAAAGATATATTTTATAGATTTCAGACTAATTCAAAAAGAAACTAATTATCTGAGAAAGAAATTATTCTGCAATTTGTTTTTTTTCAGTGAATTTTGATTATTCAACTGAAATGATCTGGTAATTTCTGGAAAGTCTAGAAACCTGCACAGGATTGATATTGTTAGGGCATTATTCTCAGTACTACTTGATGAAAACACATCTCTTCCTCCTTCATATCAGTTTATTGGGTGTAAAACTACTTATGCATTCAATGTTTTTCTTTTCTTTTTCCCCAACAAAGCAAATGGAGTGTTCCTACCTTAGCAGCCATAACCATGGCAGACCCTCCTCTGATGCCCAGTATAGGGATGTGTGTCTGTGCAGAGATGAAGTCCAGGATCTGAGCGATGGCCTCCTGGTCTGTGTCGTCACCAAACACAACGCCTTGAAGTGAGTTCCTTGTCATTTGTGTGCAGATTCGATTGATAATGCTTTTTGGATCAGTCTCATTCATGGTGACTACCTCGACTTTGGGAGGATAAGGGATGTGGAGGAAGTCCTCCTTCTCAAGTCCTGCTCCCAAGGCCACTTCACTAGAGTTGCCCACCAGGATGACAGCAATACTGAGTGAGCTGATCAATTTGGGATTGATGGGGGGTAGTGCTGGTGAGCCAGGGGAGTACTGAGGAGGAATAACAATACCCCTCTGGTTGCCACCTCCCCTCTGGCCTCCTTGTCCCCCTGGGGAACCTCCAGGCCCTGTTCCTGGACCTCCACCCCTGCGGGACTCGCAGACAGGCAAGAGGACAATGGAGAGAAGGAGCAGAGAGAAGGACAAAGAGAGGACAGGCAGGGTCAGTCGAGGTCGAGGACAAAGATGATGGGATGGCCGGTCTGGAGGAGGAGAAAGTGGATGAGGGAAGGAAGGGGAGGGGACCGAGAGCTTGTCCTGAAGATGGGAGGGAGTATGGCGGAGGCTGACAATCATTGTGGAGAAGTGTAAATGCCGTCCCTGGGGGAAACGTAAACAGAGACAGAGAGAAGATAAATGCAACACATCTGAAAAATTATGTTTAGTACTTAAACACATGATCACTAAGGTATAACAATCATGAGGCAAAACATTATGACAACTTATGGAAGAAGTTAGTAACAACAGTCCATGTCAAAGTGTGGGATATATTAGATCAGAGGTGTCAAACTCACAGGACATGTACTTTGCAAAACAGATTATCAACAGCCTGAGGTGTCTTAAAAAATAAGAGCAACTTCAACAATATAACTTAGTTTATTTGCCAGTCTGCAGTAATCAGAAAGAAACACTACTCTCATAAAATACAGACACAGCTCCTTGAATTAACTATCTTACTTCACTCAGGTATCGCTGACCATGGGTAATGTCTTTGTCAGTAAGAAGGCTGTAAAACTGACAATAATGTAGACCTATGCTTCAGGGAAATTAACTGTTCTACTCATGACTTGATCTATTCTTGCATCACGGTGCTTCCTGGTGAAAAATAGAATAAAAAGTCCAAAAGGTATAGTGCCTTTCTCTGTAACTTTCACACTTTGCAATCCCATTCAGTGGACTGGATTGGAGCATTTTGGGGGGAAATTCTGGCCTGCAAGCCATCGTTTTGACACTCTTTTAAGTGTGTGCAGCTGTTTCTCATAGGCAACATCTTTAATATTGAAGGTGGAAATACCTGAGTGATTTCAACACAATTTTTCAGTGGAGGGAGGGACAAACCCTGGCGTGAATATTAAGGAGATGTGCTGGTGCAAATCTGATCCACAGCAGTTATAACTCACAACTTACAGGACTTGAGGCTGTGTGCAAAGTATTGGTAACTGTTGGCAACTGTAAAAATAACTTTAGATTTCGCTTCATGTGAGTTCACTCTCCACTGCTTCTTTGCTTTCCACTGATGTAGTGTCAGTCAGAGAGTAAGAGGGTGCAGCTGGACCATTAGTTACACCCATGATGACTTGCAAGCAACCTTTGTGTTGGCGAAAAAAAGCCAGTTTGCTTAAATTTTGAAATATTTTTATGCTCCTAAATATATTCTACAATTTGCATATTTCTGTTTTAGTGAAAATGTTCACCCTGCATACTATCATACCAATAATCAGTGTATCTGTTAAATGCCTTTCAAATGTTATGCTTTTAAGATTTAAGTCTGTTAAGAGAGCATTGTCACTGACATCGTCATCATAATAATCATAATATTCATATTAAAATATAAATGATCCTCAGCATTCAAAACATGTTACATGTAAATGTTTAAAAAATGTTGTCTCACATGTAAAAGATGAGCTGTCTAATTCTGAAATATGGGTAAATGCAACATTTTGAGTAGTTTCTTTCTATGAAAATACTATGAAATGCCTTTCAAAATGCTTAACAGTCAAAATGGCTCAAATTCAGCATTTGGAACAAACAAACTACGAAGTACACTTGGTTTGTGTACAAAATAAAAAGAAAACAGCAGATAATATCATTGAGATACACGATACAGACAAACGTATTAAGTCACACCTTTTTATCATTGAATTCAGGGGATTTTGTCATGGTCTGTGACTTTCTGGAATGTTTAGTTAGATGTTTTGTAACTTTGACCTTTGGATAGCCTGTTCATATTTTGTTTCTTGATGTTTGGGCTTTTAGTTACAAAGAGTTTTAGGTTCTTGAAGTGAGTGTTTGAGTTAGTTCCCTGAGTTCTTGGGTTTTCAGATTATTTCTCCTGCTTTCCCTGTGTTTTCCCTGCATATTTTCTTTGAGTCTCTGTATGTGTTCTATGTTTGCTGTGCACTTCCTGTTTTATTTTGGTAATGCCTTGTGGCCTGTGCGTTGTGTTTAGTTTTGCTTTCTGTCTCGCCTCATTCCTTGATTGCCAACTGAGATCCTCTTCCTCCTGTTTCTCGTTTGTCATTATTCTGTATAGTACTGTCTTTCATCAGATAAAATAAAGGCTTGCTTTTAGTTTAGTTTGGTCTAGTATCTCTGAATCTGTATTTGGGTCCTCCTCCTCCTGTCTATCACATGTTTTTCAGTCCCATTGCTACATGCGTATAAAATCAAGAACCTAGCTATGCAATCTGACTTTAATAATATTTGTGAAATGTCTTGGTAAGCTGAAGCATTAAAATTTCCGAGGGACCTGGGCCAACCACAGAAAAACAACCTCACAGTATTATCTCTCCTTCACTGAACTTTGCTGCTGGCAAAGTGCAATCAGGCAGGTAACATTCACCTGGCATTCACCAAACCCAGACACATCCATTAGACTGCCATGCAGGGAAGCATGATTCATCACTCTAGAGAACATGCTTCCACTCCTCAAGAGTCCAGTGGCTTCGTGCTTTACACCACTTGGCATTGTGCTTAGTGATATAAGGCTTTCATACAGTTGCTCGGTTATAGAAATCCATGCCATTAAGCTTCTGGCACACAGCTTCTGTGCTGATGTTAATGGGTCATTCTAAAGAGCTCGCTGATTTCAAGCGTGACACTGTAATAGGATGCCACAGCTACAACAAGTCAGTTCGTGAAATTTTTCCCTCCTTGATATTCCTCCATTAATTTTGAGTGGTATTGCTGCAAAGTCTAAGCATTTATGAGCCACAGCAACTCTGGTACAAAGTGGAAGACTGTAAAATTAGAGAACAGGGTTGCTGAGTTGCTTAGTGCTTAAGCATCTTCAATGATATGCTGATTCAACTGCAAGATTCCAAACCTCCTATGACATTCACATCAGCACAAAAAATGTGCACCAGAAGCTTAATGGCATGGGTTTCAATGGCCAAGCAGCTGCTCGCAAGCCTTACATCACTAAGCATCGAATGAAGTGGTGTAAAGCATGATGCCATTCTACTCTGGAGCAGTGGAAATGTGTTCTTGAGAGTAAAGAATCACACCTCTCTGCGTGGCAGTCTGATGTTTGGTGAATGCCACGAGAATGTTACCCACCTGACTGCCTTGTACCAACTGTAAAGTTTGGTGGAGGAGGAAGAATAATGTTATAGGGTGGTTTTTCTGGGGTTGGCCTGGGCCCATTGAAAATCTTAATGCTTCAGACATTTTGGACCATTCTATGCTTCCAATTTTGTGGGAACAGTCTGGGGAAGGCCCTTTTCTGTGCCAACATGACTGTGTCCCAGAGCACAAAGCAAGGTATATAAAGGCATGGCTGGATGAGTTTGCTGTGGAAGAACTTAATTTGGCTTTCTCATCCAAAATCACTGTCTGACCTCACAAATGCTCTTCTGGGTGAATGGGAAAAAATTCCCAATGGTGCACTTCAAAATCCTGTAGAAAACCTTGCCTGAAAAGTGAAAGTTGGGGGGAGGGGTGCAACTCCACATTAATGCATATGAATACTGGTTGGATGTCAGAAAAAATGCAGGTGCAATGTATAGGTGTCCCAATACATTGGTCCATGTCATTTAGACTGGGTAGAGCTTACTTACTTGTTTAAAAAAATATGTAATGATGTATTTGCTCCTGGCTTTAAGTTAAGGTTAATGCTAATAATGCACAGTGCTATCCAGGGTTTCAAAATACTGACAATTTGACCCCTTTATTGCAGACCAAGCCAAGTGACCCATACAGCTGGGTATCAAACCACACAGAGAGAGGGGTCTGTAAGCTCTCATATAGCATCAAGTGACAACGTCACATCCATTATACCGCGCTGTGACTTCCTTGGAGGAACCCTGTGGCACACATCAAAGAGAGCAGGAAAGAGATAGTGAGCTGTGTGTGTGCATGCATGAGCGTGTGTGTGTGTGTGTGCGTGTGTGTGTGGGTGCATTTTGACAGATTGACAGCCTCACAGCTTCATGGACTTGCTGCCAGGCTAAGTGACCATTAGACACTCACTGAGTCTCTCTCTCTCTCTCTCCCATACAACTTCCACTGCTTTTTTCTCAAACCTCTTTTTGGTCACTCTCCCCGACCCTCTGAGACCTATTTGCTGATCTTAAAAGTCAACTGCAGACCTGTTATTTACTATTACTGCTCTTATTCTCCATTCCTATTAGCAGGCGTACAAAGATCAGTTGAGTGGAGCATGGAGGGGAAAGGATGGACGAAGGGGTGAAGAGAAAGAAAGTGGGAGAGAAAAGAGAGCAGTAGAGTGAAAGATGTAAGCAGAGAGAGGTGACAGGCAGGGAAAAACACAATTAGTCATAGCCTGATATGAAAATTGTGGTTTCTGAGTGCACACACATACAAGCGAACAGGGAGTACAAATTTGGGCATGTTTTCTGCACAGATAAAGATGAAGAATCTTAATGAGTATACGCTCATGCTTCTATTCTAAATTAAGCACAATGGAGCACTTGAGGAGAGGGATAAATGAAGGGTAAAAGTAAAAGGCTTGTTTCTCTGCCTCTTTCACACAACACCTTTGCTTATCTTTTATTTATCAAGCAGCTTATGTGTTGTGGAGGTGATCCAGTCAGCACCAACAACAGAGAAGTCCAAGAAAAAAGAAAAAAGCGAGAAGTTGTAAGGAGTGTGGATATTTGACAGAGGTAGGAAATGGCCACAGAAACCAGTAAATGTGTAAAACAGGGCAAGCACTGAGAGAAGAGGCCAAATGGCGTGGATGTGATCCCCACATAAAAAACAGTTTGTCTAAAAGGTCTAATTACAAGAGGTTTGTCAGGCTTAATTGCAGGTGCACATGCTAATTGTAAATGAGCTGAATTCTCCACGAGGACGCCAGAGCAGAGAGAGAGAAAGAGAGAGAGAAAGAGAGAGAGAAGGAGGAGGAGGAAGCGAGTGGGAGGAAGGCAGCAAAGAGAAGAGGAGAGGAGAGAGAAGAGTGGGGCGAGGGAGAGAATAAATAGAGACATGCACAAAAGAGATGGAGGTGGAGGAAGGAACAGCAATAAGAAACCCAGAGGGAGGGAGTGAAGGAGGGAGGCGTTGAGGGGCAACAGCTGAAGAAGGAAAGATTAAAAGAAGACATGGTTAGCACAAGATGATAAAAGAAGAACCAAGGGAGGGGAGGAGGTTAAAGAAATGTTAAAAAAGGAAGAAAGAAATGGTCTCAGTCTGCAGTGTGCTGCACAAAAATGGATGGATGGAACCTACTCAGAGAAGGAACTAGAGGGAAAGTATTAGAAAAAATACTTTAAAATCACGCAAGAAGTGTGACAGTAGAAGAGGAAAAAGAGAGACACAGAGACTCATCCGGGTATGTGTTTCTGTATAACAGCAGAGCTCGGTTTCCATAGAAACAATTCAAATATGCCCCCACATAACACCCTGATGGACAGGAAGATACACACAATGCGCATCAATCCGCGCAGTACACTACGTGCAGTGCGTGCCCTCTCCTAATAATACACAATTTACTTTCATCTAAGCTGGCGCATATTGCGGCGCTGACTCTCACTGACAAAAATAAAAAGACTTGTACCATAAAATAAATAGCATGGGGCCTTCGCACTGGCACAAACGTGTGCACACGCACCCACATACAAACGTACGAGATGAGTTAATGCACTCCTGCAGACAGAGAAGATCCAGTGCTCCGCCTTTTAGCGTACCTCATATTAAAAATGAATCTCCAAAAGTGCTACAGGCAAATAAACAGAAGTAACATGATGGAAGAAGCAGTCAGCCAGCAAACTGAGCAGGAGCTGCTTTGACATGTGGACTAATCAGACCTTCATACAACATCTCCACTGTCGTTAACAGCCCCCAATTAATAACATTTAGAAGCAGGGTGTCAAGAGAGGATGATTTACTCACAGCCTAATAGAATAAAACAGCGTCAACAAATCCAAGTTGACATATGATTCTATGTGCTCATGTGTGCCCATTACAGCACTCAGATAGCAATTACAACACACGCAGCGCAGAGAGAACATGGATAAGTGAACACTAACACAAGACACCCCCATGTGTGCATTTCTTGTATCCAGTAATTTTCTGCAGACATGATTAAACCTCTACCCTGTGATAACGTCAAGTGAAAACGCAAACCTTTGTTTATGTGCACCGTGGTCAGTGTTGAATGTATACTCACTGTTCACTTTATTAGGTCCTTGCTAGTACGAGGTTGGACACTCTTTTGTTTTCAAAATTGTCTTAATTCCTCATGGCAAAAAATTCAACAAAGTCCTAAAAGCATTGCTCAAAAATTTTGGTCCATATTGACAAAACAGCATCACACAGTTGCTACAAATTCGTCAGCTGCACATCTATGATGTGAATTTCCCATTCCACCACATCCCAAAAGTACTCTGTTGGCTTGAGATCTGTTACTGTGGAGGCCATTTGATTACAGTGAACTCACTGTCATGTTCAAGAAACCACTTTGAGATGAGTTAAGCTTTGTGACACGGTGTGTTATTCTACTGGAAGCAGTCATCACAAGATGCTTACTCTGGGATCATAAAAGGATGGACATGGTCAGGAGCAACACTCAGGAACACTATTTAGGAAGGCTGCGGCATTAATGATGTCAAGGGGCTGAAAGTATGCCAAAAAAATGTCCTCCACACCATTAAACCAACACCGTCAGTCTGAACCATTGATACAAGACAGGAGTGACCCATGCTTTCATGTTGTTTAAGCCAAACTGTGAGCTCTGGCATCAACATGGTATTTTTTCTCAGAGAACTGCCACTCACTGGAAATATTATCATTTTGGGACCATTCTCTGTAAACTCTAGAGATGGTAGTGCAGGAAAATCCCAGCAGATCAGCAGTTTCTGAAGTACTCACACCATCTTGTTGGAAACCAATAACCATGCCACATTTGAAGTCATATAAATCACCTTTCTTTCTCATTCTGATGCTCAGTTTGAACTTCAGCAGTTCATCCTGACCATGTTTACATGCCATGAGTTGCTGCCACGTGATTGACTGAGCTGTTGAACAGGTGTTCCTAATGAATTGGCTGGTGAATGTATACTAGGGCTGTAATGTTCCTAAACCAACAATGGATTTTTAATACATCCCTGACCTCATGTCACAATACATCCCTCTACCCCTTTAGCTCTCATTATGTTACTCATAGAGGCATTATTAAAGTTGTGTGCAATGACTCATCGCATGAATGTAAGGAAAGCAGAGGGAGCAGATATGCACCGTGGCTTAGCTACCGGCTACAAGCTACTAGTATACTAATCAAGTTTCACAGCAAAATCACAGATCAGATCAGAGATGGACGTAGGTTCTCAGTTTGAAAAGTGAAGCCAGTGTTGAAGTGCTTGAACCTACATTCTTTTTAATGGCCAACAGGGTGAAACTTCTCGTGAGTGCAAAAAGGTTGCATTGAAATCTATGAGAAAATGATCCTTCGGCTCCCTTACTCTACATTCTCAGTACAAACTTTCCTGGTGGGATAATGGACTCAATCACTAAAAACTCCTTCCTTGTTAGCCATGTGGAACTGTTAAAATCTGGTTCAGGTTGTGAGTGACGAGGACATATATCACAAAAATGGAGTTTATTTTTCATTTGTGATCAGATCGTGATCATGCCTGTGATAAAAATAGTATTTTTCTCATTTATTAATCCACCCTGAGCAGTAAAACTGAGGTATGAAATGAACTGTGGATTTGGAGAACTGTTAAACCCATAATGCATTCAGACACGTGATCCCCTGATTAGGTATTTGGCCTCATTTTTCCAAACTGAGAAGATGAGTTTGTGCGCTCCCCACATGCACCAATACACACACACACCATGAGGTTAATGTGCACACAGTACCATCTGGGCTGAGCTAGATCATGCCAATAAGGAGGCATTGGTCGTATCGCTCTTAACATTTACAAAGATCATTGATCACAGAACTCCTTTAAATGGCACAGACCACCAATTGAATAACCAGAGCTTCTTGAGATGTGCAACTGCACATGCTTGTATTCACAGGCCTCCATCTGCCCACAAAGATTACACGTGATCAATCAATCCATGAACCATTTGCCTTGATCAACTCATCCCTCGTCAATTCCCACAATATGGGAGGACTTTAATGGTCACGTTTTCCCTGAATATTACAGTGGATTACAGACTACAGGGTATATGCTGCAAAGGCTCCACGCAGCCATCTGAGACATTAAAACTCAAGCTGCCACTCTATTTAAAACACACATAGGCCATCATTATCAGGTCCTATGATATCCCTGGAGACCTGATGTGGTGGGCTGCGTGGTATAGTGTTTGAAAGGCATTGTGGATAACATAAGCTGACAGGCATAACTATTAAGGAGCCCATTTACATTCAGTGGGTGGTCAGTTAAAGGTAAGAGTGGTGCTTTTCTCGTCCCAGCTAAAGCACACACTGCCTCAGACATGATTTATAAATAATATCAAAACGCACTAAACACGGCGCTTTAATGAATTATAAAATGCATGGCTTCAATAACAGCACACACGTGTCCAGACAATCCTAGAATGAAAAAAAAAAACTCTTGGCGTCGAGGGTTTTTATTTAATTTAAAGGTCTGGAGTTCCCTCGGTGAGTCACAACACCAGGTGACAATTTTCTGACATTTCTGCTTATTGTCATAACTCCAACATATCATCAATAATTCAAAATTGTATTCTATTAACTGATGGGGACAGGTAGACTGGGTTTCCTACACCGCAGGAGCAAATCAGTAACTGTCTCACATACTAGATTTCACTGTCCAAAGGGGCCTTAAAAATGAAAGTGGACTAGCATTTATTTAGCACCTTTCTAGTCTTTACTGACCATTCAATGCACATTTACCTATAAGCCACATTTAACCATACATTCATACAGTGCTTTATTCTATACACTTTATGTGTCACCAATAACCTTAACTATTAACTTAACTCTATGTACCATTTTGTTGTCTTTTATTTGACTTTTTTTTTGTTCAATTTGACTACTTGAAGCAGCATTAATTTAAGAGTTATTAAAAATAAAAAATTAGCTAAATTTGCTGAAATGTTGAGCATATTAACTTTATGTGGTAATATTGAATACATACATAATTTGACTGACAGAATTTGTGTTCTTCAAGCTGTTTGACAAGAATCATATTCTAGCCAACTCTGTCATCCGGTAGAGGCTCAGAGTAGAGTCACTGCTCCTACACATTGAACGGAGCCAGTTGAGGTGGTTCGGGCATCTGATCAGGATGCCTCCTGGATGCCTCTCACTTGAGGTGTTTCGGGCACGTCCCACTGGGAGGAGACCCTGGGGGAAGACCCAGAACATGCTGAAGAGACTATGTCTCCCAGCTGGCCTGGGAACACCTTGATGTCCCCCCTGAAGAGCTGGAGGAGGTGGCTGGGGAGAGGAAAGTCTGGGCTTCTCTGTTCAAACTGCTGCCTCTGCGACCTGGACCCTCATAAAAGCAGTAGACAACGAGACGAAACGAAACGACATATTCTAGTTAAAAATGCTGAAAATGGGCTCAAAGTGCAGATTCTCCTCTTCATTTTGAAGGTATTCACATATTGGAGGATGGGTGTAATGATTACAGCTCTTTAAATATGTGGCCCATGATTTTAAAGGTAAATGGACAATTTGGAAAATTTTTAAACAAAATTTTGTCCATTCATCCAGAAGAGTATTTGTGAGTTCCGTCACCAATGTTGGCTGTTGCCTGGCTCACCCCAAAGGTATTCAGTGGGTTGAGGTCAAGGCTTTGTAGAGCCAGTCAAGTTCTTCTATACCAAACTCATCCAACTATGACTTTTGAGACTTTGCTTTGTGCACTGGAGCACAGTATGGAACAGAAAAGGGACTTCCCCAAACTGTTCTCTCAAAGTTGGAAGTGCAAATTTGCCTAAAATGTCTTGGTAAGTTGAAGCAGTAAGATTTCCTTTCACTGGAACTGAGAAATCCAAAAAAACCCCCAGAAAAATAGCCTCATTGCATTATCCCTCTTGCACTGAACTTTAGAGTTGGCACAGTGCACTCAGTCAGGTAATGTTCTCCTGGCATTCACCAAACCCAGACACATCCATCAGACTGCTAGACAGAGAAGTGTGATTTGTCAGGTCTGGCGGCAACATGCTTTACACTACTCCATCCAACATTTGATATTGTGCTTGGTGATATAAGGTTTGCATACAGCTGCTCTGCCATGGATACCCATGCCATGAACTCTCGTGCACATTTTTTTTCTGCTGATGGTAATGTCAGAGGAGGTATGGAACTCAGCAGTTACTGAGTCAGCTGTGCATTGGTGACTTTTACACACTATGCGCCTCAAGCACTTGGTGACACTACTCCGTAATTCTGTGCACTATGCCTCTTTGTGACTGAGTTACTGTGATTCATAAATGCTTTGCCTTTCCAGTGATACCACTTACAGTTGATTGTGGAATATATAGGGGGGAAGAAATTTCACAAACTGATTTGTTGCAATAGTGCCATCATATTGCAGTAGCACATTAGAACTCAGTGAGCTCTTTAGAATGACCCAGTCTTTCATAAACGTTTGTAACAGCAGACTGCATGGCTAGGTGGCAATGACACTGAATGAACCACCAGTATTCAATGAAGAGACCCAATATTTTTCTCAATATAATGTCCATTAAATAGTAACAGATTAAGAGCATCTGTCAAACTGCACACATCCCTTCATATGACAAGAGCTTCCGCTTTACTCATCCTGAATGACGAATTATAATATTGCTGGTGCATGGACAGTGTCATCTACACCATAAAAAAATGTTGTATTCCACCAAAAAGTGGTGTGTCAGTCAGAGCTGTGTGACATTATTGTATTCAGTCAGGTAATCAGACATCATGCAGCTATAATGACTCTCCTGCAGAGGTGGTGGAAGCTCGCAAAAGTTCTATTTACACCCTCTATAATTATTCAATTCACTCTCACAAAGTCAACTGTCAGTGTGAGCTGACTCTTAGCAGCAAAACACCCTACCTCTCCACTGTACTGTTAAAGTCATAACTAAATAAAAAAGACACAGACTAAGCTGAGTTTGTTCACAATGACATCAAATAACCAAAACCAGCCATGCATCAGTACATCTTTAAACACTTCACCTCCCTGCCTATCTGTAGCAGTCCTGTTCATATTTTCCAAATATTACACATCCCTATTAGACATAAATCTTCTTCCTTTTTTGAAAGGCTAAATAACTTCTTAAAAGAGTCTGGTGCTTTAATTTTTCAGCAAATGTTTCTCAAACACAAGTAAATTGTTTATTCATGTGAACTATTTCCAGCTGTGGACGAATACATAATTTGGTGCTCTAATGAGTATTTAAGGCTGCAGGATGGTTATTTTGAGACTGAAGAAACATGTCATCAACTGCAGCAGTGTGGCTATGTGTTTTTAAACTAGAGTGGAGGTCTATGAGGAACAAACTATACCAGACCACAGTTGTTAATGAGTTCAATTCATTGTTGGTTTTGGCTTTCTTTCAGGGATTCACTGACCATTCGATAAATAAAGAATATCAAGCCTCTTCCTTTGAATCCTGCTGACACTTTCGAACACTTTAAGATTTAATTTAGTTACGGAGTAGGATGAGAGAGGCTAAGAAAAAGAGAGACAGACTGATATTTCCAAGAATGAGAAAACAGAGCCAGAGATATGCACAGAAGTACACCCTCTTTCAGTTTTAAGGTTTTACGCATTTGGTCATAATAAAAAAATTCCCCTAGTCCTTAGTAGGTCCTAAAATTATTTAAATCTAACTGAATCTCAGGTGTAAAAGAGCACACAAGATTCCACCTTGCCGTCATTTATTTAACAAAAATGGAGAAGCCATGTGTGGAAAAACTAAGTACTCCCACTGATCAACAGTTTATTAAACCAACTTTCATAGCAAATAGCTGAAGTAATCATTTTCAGTATGACTTTATCAGTGTCTCAAATCGTTGCGGAGGAATTCTTCTCTCTTCTTTACAATGTTGCTTCGGTTCATTGAGTATTTGCAGGCATTTGTTTATACACAGCTCTCTTAAGGTCCCGCCACAGCATTTTAATCACATTGAGGTCTGGATTTTGACTGGACCATTGCAACACCTTGATTCTTTGCTTTTCAAGCATTTTGTTGTAGATTTGCTTCTGTACTTGGGATCATTGTCCTCTTGCATGATCCAATTTTGGCCAAGCTTTAGCTGTTGGATAGATTGCCTCACATTTGACCCTAGGATACTTTGGTATACAGAGAAGTTTATGGTTGACTCAGTGACTGCAAGGTGCACAGATCCTCTTGCTCTAAAACAAGGCCAAATCATTATCCCTCCACCACCCTGCTTAAAAGTTGGTATGAGGTGTTTGCACTGGACAAACATCTCCACTTTGGTCTCATCTGTCCAAAAGACATTGTTCCAGAAGTCTTGTGGTTTGCTGAGATTTAACTTTGCAAACCTAAGCTGCCATGCTCTTTTTAGAGAGAAGAGACTTTCGTTCAACCCTCCCAAACAAGACATACTTGTTCAGTCTTTTTCTAATTGTACTGTCGCAAACATTAACATGCTAAGTGAGGCCTGTAGAGTCTGAGATGTTTTTCCACACTTTCTCTGAGCATTGCATGGTCTGACCTCAGGGTGAATTTGCTGGGATGTCCACTCCTGGGAAGATTGGACACTGGCTTGAATGTTTTTACTTTGTGAATAATCTTTCTAACTGTTAAACGGTGGATTTCAAATTGTTTGGAAATGGTCTCTCTAAGATAACTGCTGATGTCTTTCCTCCTCAGTATTGTGTTAATGCTCCAAACCAGCAAACTGCCAAAAATCCTGGTTTCATAGAGGTGAAAGCAGTAAGGGTGTACTTAATTTTTCATACGCTAGTTATTCATTTTGGGTTAGTTTTTGCTAAATAACACGGTGCAATACATCATTTGTTGCTGTTCATCTGAGCCTTTATTTACTTAATTCTAAGACATGCTAAAGACCAGATTTTTTTTTTTCATTATTATCATTTCCTGATATGTAAAACCTTATAATTGAAAGAGGGTGTACTTTCCTTTTCATGACTGTCACATATAAAAGCGGTCTTTGTTTTAATACCAAATATACAGTATTATTTGAGCCTTTATGTAAGCTTTTAATACTTTAATACATCGTTTTTATCAACTAATCTGTCAAGTTACTTGCTATGTTGTACAAGGGCCAGAATGGCAGAAAAAAATAACTACTTTATTGAAGTGGGTCTTGGGTTTTTCATTAAGTGTACTTTAGCCTGGTCAAGAATCCTCTCTCTGCTAATTGCACTTATAATGAGACACACTATGGATCTCTACTGTCGTAGTGAGGCTGCCTCAGCCCTCTTAATAACATTATACGGTCTCTTCATCAGAGGCAAATAAACTGACTGAGATAAAGAGCATACGCACATGCACAACAAAATTTACACACTCAAAGGCACAGGGATGAAGAAACACAGGGTTGAGGTGCGATACATCTACCCCTGGGGTCTTCATTACCTCAGTGAAGCCATTTATTCCACTGAGGTTATGCCACCTGCTCTGGACTCAATGTGACATGTCCCACTTCAGCATTCTAGGCCCGTTCGAGCCTTGCAGGGTATGAACCACCTTTGTTTCATAAATGCATATAGGCCCATGTTTCTGCAATATATATATAATGCTAGAGTATTCTGCAATGCATACTGCTGGTTTCTATCTTGTTTTCTTTTCAAAGGTGTCCTATAACTTACTCTGACACAATGTATTACCCACAGCAGTCTATAAAGAGCCACTCACACCAGCTTTTCAACCTTGCACAAATTTTCACAAGTTTCTTTTAGTGGCCTTTCCAAAGGCTGTAACATGATACTGAAGTTTTCTATCCACAGGCAATTTTGGTCTATTTCTCTGGTGGCACAATTTGAGTGTTCAACAGCTACAACTCTCTTGAGGATTTGATAGCAAGCCTATGGCTTCAAGATAGCAGATGAAATAACACACTGACTATCCACTGTGTCTGTTTCATAATGCCCCTTAATTACCCAAGGCCAAAGACCTTTGAATTCTCTGACTACACAGCCCTACACCTCTTCCAGCACCGGAAGCTGGCCTGCTATCTGTGCTAAGACAAGCCATTCTGTTGTGTTTACTGAGGTGTTATGAAAAAAAAATACCCAGACTGTCATCCACTGATAACAAATATTACAGGGAAAAAAAATTTTTGGATGTGTCTTAGAGCAAGTCTAAAAGCTCCTGTGGTTATCAGACAACAAAACGCCTGTCAGCTGGTCACTGACCAAATAACACCCAGAGAACATCTGCTCTGACCCCTGGCCAAGTTTTCCTCAGTGTGCAGATGCACATGTCACATTGAGGACTATGATAAGTTTTTATTTTGTTTTCTCTCTTGCACATGGCTAAAGATGGGAATGTAAATAAAGATTTTAGTGATTCTGGGTCTGTGTTCAGCACTTCGTGGCCTTTTGGTCACAGACAAGGCCAACCACAAAGTGAGAGAGACATGTGTGACAATGACTTTGACT
>VUQH01041367.1:24003-48647 GCA_015106775.1 Etroplus canarensis | reverse complement strand
ACTGTATTTATATGTATGTGAAAACACAAGTTGGTCTTATGCAGCCAGCGTCTAGTGAGAGATATTATTAAATTACTTTCAGGGTTCCCACCAGGACTACCACACCTGGTCAAAGCAGACCACAGAAGGAAAGCTAACAGGGCTCATGTTGCTGCTCAAACATCTTCAGAAAGCTGTCTCTTCCATGACTGCAGGGAGACTGAGGGTGTCAGTTACTTGGCTCCTTCATCTGGGTCAAATCAAGTTCAACAACAGACGCTTCTCACAATCTTTAACACAGCATGTTTTGACATGATGCTTGGGAGTTGACTTGATATAAACAGTTGGATGGTCCTTAATGTGCTGAAAGAATCCTATGACTATACGTGTATTAGCGGCCATTCATCGTCTGTCAATCCAAAAGAAAGCTGCTTTTCTTAATCCCTTTATTTTCTCAAGAGCAATAACAAACATATGACAGTAGTGACTTACAATCCTGCACTACATTGTCTAGCATAAAACATGTTAAAAATATCTTTCATTCACATAATATTAAGACAGCAAAACAGAATTTGGGCTTGATCTTTTGGCTGACGTTCATCTAGTTTTGACATGGGAAAATATTAATTAAACATGAACTAAAAACAAAAATCCCAAGATGAAACATACAAAAGAGCACAGCCAACATTGGCCTTCTCTAAATTCATCTACTTTTCAACAGGGGTAATTTAATATGCCAACTATGAACAGCTGGAGGCAGGTTCAACTCAACTGACTGTATATGTTACTGTTTGGTGTTCTTTAAACCACAGACCACAGATGCATGGCAGCCAAAACATGGGTAAAAATATGCCAAACACCATGTGTAATGGGACTTGGTTCTATGGACCTGTATGTGAGGGACACAAACATGACCAAGTAAGGGTCTGTAGATTAAAACAACTCAACTTGGATTTTCCCCTAAAACAGACCTGATCATGCGTATTAGGACTGTGTCTTGGTGTTTGTAGGAAATTATCTTTTTCATAGTTGGGGAATTACTAGGTAGCCCCACAGTCATTTAATACAAGTGAGCACCCAAACACGTCCACATCCCGAGTATATTTGTATATACTGCCTGTGGTACTAACAAATATTTGCAACAACCAAGTCATTGTAGTCTAGTCACCGGGCAACACCTTGCTCTGCGCCCTTTCTTGTGCTTCACAGAGTAACAAAGGAGCAGGAAAGAGTGGTAATATGATATAGATGGAGAGTGTGAGTCTACCATTGCTCTCAGACAGTGTGTAACATAGCACTTTTTCTCCTCTACTGCTTAAAACCACTGCTATTTCACAACAAAGCATTTCTTTTAAAATACCAATGGCATAAACACCCCATTGTAATTTACTCAGTCTGGTGCTAATTAGGCCTGCAGGATGTGAATGTGCAATAGCATTGTTTAATATTGCAATGATGATGGGTGATAAATATTTAAGTCTGTCTCCTAGCTATACAGTTTGTATGTCTTGTTGTTTTTTATTAAACAGGTACACCTCAAACATTGGCCTAAAAACTGAATAGCCTAGAATAATGACATGTAATTATTTTGAAGAGATAAGGTAAAAATGCAAATGGAGGATGTAAATAAAATTATTTTTGTTATTCACTGCATTTCAGACTGCATTTTGCAAGGTCTTTATTGTGAATGTTTACACTGAGATGTCAATGAAAAGCTACATCATTGAGCAGTACAGCTGATCAGATAGCACCTTCTGTGTGAGAGCTACTGCTCACAGACCACCTGAGTGACAATACAATATGCATTCATCTGTGTCTACATAGAATAGCGACATGTAGTGAAAAGCTGGAGCTGTAACATCAGCAAGGTAGAAAGACCACAGCCCTTTTTCAGCTGTATCACTGCCCCTGTTAAGTCCCTATGACTCTATGTATCCTCTCTACAGCCTTCAGATTTTGAGTTTTGAGGGACTGTTTCAAAAGCTATTTTTCCATTAATGCAAAACAAATCTCCTCCTCGCCACCTACACACTTCTGTGTGTGTGTAGGTGCATGATAAAGGATATGAGTAAATTGTTCAAGCCTTGCTGGTTCAGAATTTGAGTAGTGTTGTGTTTACAAATAGTATGTCTATATACCTTGATTAAGGAAATAAAATCACAAATTAGCCTAGGGGGCACTAGGGGTTCCCTAGGAGGAGCTGGAAAACAGTTCGTGACAGGGTCATCTACACAGGTTGCTTAGCTTACAGCCACCTAACTGGATAAACAGCATATCATGGATGGATAAATTGATAAATTTGATTATTTCAGCTTGTATTAACAAGAGTAAAACTGAACTTTATCAGATTAGAAAACAATATGTGGTGTGACTTTTTCTATTTCACCCAAACCTAACACAACCTCTGACACAGACATTCTTTACATATCTACGTGAAATCCTTTTGTCCTGAGCAGGTGCCTGACATTACATTACAATGCAAAACTACCAGCTGTTGCTTTGTAGTCATTTACCATTTTACACCTTGTCAACAAGACCTGTGGGTTTGCTGTAAACGGTTTATAAAACATTCTTTAAAACATATTTTAAGACAATCTAAACTAAGAGCATGAAATCTTGTGTCTCATTATCTGCAGCAGCTCTCCAGTTTCCCTGTGTTTTGACACCCACGTACATACACACAAATACACAATACGTATATGGCTTGAATGACACACACAAGCAACATACCTCCATTGCTAGTGCGGCTGTTTGCTGGTCATAATGATTCAGGATATTCGGCATAAAAGTGGTGTTGTAAGGCAGATCCTGGCACATTCTCAGTCTGACGGGCTCACAGCTAAATTCACTGTGGCTCTCTATGGCCTCCATATTAATGGTATGAGCAGGTGTAATCAGGGAAGAGAGGAGCATGAAGAGAGGTATGAAGAAATAAGAGATAGGAAATTTGAGTCTGCAGTCTGTTGTTGCAATTTTTGGAAACCTGTCTCTTATACATCCTCTTCCAACAGGTATTTGCATCTTGAATTTGGCCATTTCTTCACAGTGTCTCAGAGTGATCACATAATCATGCAGTGAGCCATCAGGTAGCCAAACGGTAAAGGAATTAAATCCATTTTAGTGCTAGTGGTGGAGGTAAGCAAGATGGGTACACTCAGGTAAATCCTGACCGCATATGTGATGTGGAATGGAGATGCCCTTTCCAGCAGTCTTCACATTTGCCAGCCACTGCAGTACCTGCTCTTCTTGCAGTGTCTCCGAGGGTTAAGTGCCTGTGTCTAAACTGTCATTTAAAAAAAAATGCTTTCACTCCACCTCCTGGTGCTTCCATGTTCAAAACAGATTCCACCTCCAAACTGAGAGCATGTCCCTGAGATCATTTCTTCACCATCAGCCGTCTGCTGGAGGTGTCCTCTGCGTTTCTCCTTTTTATTTCCAGAGATATTTCAAATATGTCGAATATCATGGAAATTATTTTGCCAGTTCATTTACCAGATAAAATCCTGTTTTTCACATTAAAATGGTCCACTGGATTGGCTCATCAGGCAGATCCTGATAAAACACAAAGAAAAGCATAATAGTTTTAAAAATATTAATAAAAAAACAGAGCAGTCTTGTTTAGTTTACTGTATCTGGTGTTGTCTTTGATCAGCCACACCCTTCTCTATACAAGCAGCAGAAAGGATTAAATATCTTATGAAATCTGCTAACAGCTGCAGGGTAGTTTGTGTTTTTCTGGAGGACCATGACAGAATGAATGCCGGGATAATTTAGAGGAAAGGTCTTGGCTTGTCTTTGTGTTAAATTAAATTCACGCGTGATCTTTGTGTCAGCAGGGTCATGTTGCAGACAACTGGAAACACGTTCAAAGCAAACCTCGACAGTTTACCACCGCTTAAAGCCGCTAACGTGAACATTACACCTGCAGGAGATCAGACACTCCCCCCACCGCCGTGTTTGCGTGAGGGTGACTGAGCAACAGTAACGCCTACAGAGTAAACTTCAGAAATACGTTATTAAAACAAAGCTCGATAAACTACGCGTCAAAATGCTCTCGGTCTACCGTGAGGGACCGGCTAACCTGGAGCCTTCGTGAAACCCCTTCCAACACCGGCGGTTAGCTAACGTTACGCCGTTCAGCTGGTAACTAATTAAAGTGAACACCTGTGTAACCGCGGGGCTCAGCCCTTCACGCCGGGTGGAGAACCGGGCTGGTTTTTCCGAAGCGCAGGCCTTTATTAAATGCAGCCTTCAGTGCGGTATCTGTGCTATACTGAAGCAAGAAGCACACTTGGTGACACGCCAAGATCACAGCCTATCAATCCGTTTGTCACCGCGGCGTCTTCAGCCCAGCAGCGGCGGCGCTGCACGATTCCTCCAATTACTGTTAAAGTCTGCCTGCCTCGCCTCTAATGCTGAATAAACGGAGCCGCGCGCTTTCGCTCTAACGTCACAGTAATAAATGCTTTACCTTGTGAAGAACACCGAGCGGTTCGGGCGCTCCTCGGCTCCACCGGCTCCGTACACTGCAGCACTTCGTTGTTCCGCTGTTTGCAGCTGGTTGCCCGCAGCGTGCTGTCGACATGTCGGGACCGCGGATTCGCCGTGATCGCGCAGCGACTCGAGAAAATTGGCCCCACAGGAGGACGCCGCGTGTGGGCTTTCTGCAGATGTAGAACTAAATGGTACTAAAGATCTCACATGCGCAGTGAAAGGTCGATGTGTGTTGCTATATTTATCAGTTGTGGTGAATTTTAAAATGGACTGCATTCGAGATCATTTAAGTATGGACAAAAGTATTGGGTCACCTACACATTACACCTATAGGAGCTTTGTGACATCCCATTATAAATCTGTTATTGTGAAGTTGGTCCTCTCTTTGTAGCCACAGCTGCATCCACTCTCCTTGGAAGGCTTGCTACGAGATTTTGAAGGATTTTTGCCGACCCATCCTGAAGAGCATTTGCGAGATCATTTAGTGATGTTGGACATAGGGCCTGGCTTGCAATTTCCATTCTTTTTCATCCCAAAGGTGTTTGATGGGGTTGAGGTCAGGGCTGTGTGCAGGCCAGTCAGGTTCTTCCACACCAAACTCATCCGACCATGCCTTTATGGACCTAGTTTTATGTACTGGGGCACAGTCATGCTGGAACAGAGAAGGGCCTTTCCCAAACTAATCCTGTAAAGATGGATGCGTAGAATTGTCCAAAATGTCTTGGTATTATCGCTCCTCCACTAAACTTTATAGTTGGCACAGTGCGGTAGGCAGGTAACGTTCTGCTGTCACTCACCAAACCCAGACTCATCCATCAGACTGTCAGAGAAGTGTGATTTGTCACTCTACAGAACATGTTTCTACTGCTCCAGACTCCAGTGGCAGCATGCTTTACACCACTCCATTTAATGCTTGACATTGTGCTTGGTGATGTAAGGGTTGCATGCAGCTACACAGACATGGAAACCCATGCCGTGAAACTACTGGCACACAGTTTTTGTGACATTAATGCCAGGGGAGGTTTGCAACTCTGCAGTCTAGAAGGGAAGAAATTTCATAATCTGACTTGCTGCAACAGTAGCATCGTATTACAGTACCACTTGAATTCAGGGTGCTCTGTAGAAACATTCTCCCACAAATGTTTGTAAAGGCAGACTGCATGACTGGGTGCTTGGTTTTATATACTCGTGACAATGGGACTAAATAAAACATTTGAATTCAATAATTAAAAGTTGTGGACCAATACTTTTGTCCGTATAATGAATCGACGCTTTAGTGACCCATCAGTTTCTATGGATGGGTGCAAGAGATCACTCCCAGCAGGATAGATGTGTTTCATCAGTGATAAATCAGAACAACTTCTTATTTCCAGTGAACCTTCCCTCAGGGGGAGCCTACTCATAACAGAGCCACTTACTGAGGTGGTCAAGGCAGGGATTACACTCTCTTATGGCCCTGCACAGTCCACTAAAACAAATATAATTGCTCTTCATATTTATCCCACGATTTCATACACAAAATAAATTTAACCCATAAGAACCCAAGGCCCACAGAACTGTAAAAAAATGTTAAGTGTTTGTTACATGCATGTCACCATGGATTCTTATGGGTTAACTTAGTAAATTTACTGAAATACTTTAGTAAAGATGGAATATACGTACTTGTACTACTAGTAAGTATTTTTACCTTTTGCTATTTTCTGTTTCAATTCTACCATATTTTGGTTGCAAATTTTGTACTTTGTACTCTATATTATTTATTTTAAAGCTTTAGTTACTTAGTATTTTGCAGGTAAATTGCATTATTATAGATCAAGCCACCTTTAATATAAGTAAAATCATCAAAACTATCCAATTTAAAGTACTTCAGGTACTTTAAATAGATTTAAAGTACTTCAGGTACTTTAATAATATTCTGATTATACAGCTTGTGCACTATTTACCTATAGAACTGCAGAAAAATCTCAGGCACCCCTTATTTCTTTATACGCTGCTTTCAAAGAGCTAGACTTTCTTTGATATTTTAGAGTGGTCTTGAGTATTAGTTCTCCAGGCTTTCTGAAGGTGTTTCATAGTTTTTCTTCACAGGTCATAGTATTTTTCTAGATATTGGCTGCTTTTTCACTAATTTTTAGTCCGGTGGCACTGGTATGGTGTGCACTGTCTTCTAAAAAATTGGAAGAAACTGGACAAGTGTAGGACAGAAGTGCCAGGCGTAAAAAATACCTACAGCAGATGAATCGGTATCTGAAAGTCAAGTCCTTAAGAAATAGGGAAAAATCCAGCAACGATTTGGCATGGGACTTTAAAGATCCATCTACTGTCAGTTGAAGCCACATCAAAAATGGTCTCAGTGGAAGGGTGGCTGGCAAGAACCCATTCTTAAGAAAGATAAAGAGAGAGAGAAGGCTGAGATATGCTAATTTACACACTAGACTAAAATCAGTGACAACAGCTCTTATGAAGTGATGAATGGACATCACTACTTGAAGAAATACAAGAAAGCTTGAGATTTTAGGCTTTGAGGTGTTGAAGAATAAAATATTGACTTTCAAGCTAGTTAGCTGTTTTGGCCTTATTTACTGTATTTCCAGTTTATATTTGTATGTTTTAATGAATAATTACACCTATTTCCCATTTTCTCAGGAAAATATGAAGAAATAAGGGGTGCCTAAGACTCCTGCACAGTACTGTACTTGTTTAGGATTATAACTTTTACTTTAGTAAAAAGTCTAAATACATTTTTTCAATGATGGAAAATAATCATCCAAACCAAAATTCATGTGCAGCTCTACTTTTCATGTTATAAATCTGTTATAGGACACAGGACTGTGAATGAGCCAGAAAATCATGGCCAATGTTTTTTTTTTTACACCATTTTCTACACTGATTTTATTTCTGATTAACTATTCTAATTTTCTGTGGGTCCCCTCATGTCATCCCATTTAAGAAATCCTGGAAATGCCCCTGGTCCAGTGTGACAACAGGAAGACTTGTTTTGATTGTATGAGTCAACACAATCTCAATATTTATCTGTGACAGCCTTGGGATTAGCACTGTGTGCTGTGATTCTCTTCCACACGATTGAGCATGGCATTACATTAACCGTTTCATGGCTGATCTGAGCTGATCCTCTCTGTTGTTGAGTTGTCGGGGGTCTGTGAGGCAGCTTAGGCTTCTAGCCCACATACTGGTTTTTACCTCCTAATATGACCCTGTGCAACACTTAGCCACAGTACTGTAAATGTATCAACAGAGTCAATCCGCACACAACTTTAAGTCCACATTATTTTTATTTGACACAGTTTAAAGGATATTTTGTAGATATTCCCTGGATAAACACGATACTGCATTTAAACAATCTGAAAAGCATGAAATGTTAATAAAATTGCCCTAAATTTTTACTGTAATTGCTTCAAATATGATCATAGACAAAAAAGAAAACTAAATTACAAGTATATTTTATTGAAAAAGCTGTTAAAACATACTCAATAATTTCATGTATTTTCTCCAAGGGGTCACCACAGCGGATTAACCCACATCAGTAATTTGGCAGAAGTTTTACGCCGGATGTCCTTCCTGACGCAACCCTTCATGATGAGAGGGGCTTGTGTCCCCACCTGGAATCGAACCAGGGACCTTTCGCTTGTAAGGCGAATGTGTAAACCACAACGGGGACACCAATAACTTAATCCTACTGCAGTAAAAAATAGAAAAACATTTAAAGTGTTCAAAAAGCATATAAGACATAGCACAATTGCATCTGTTGTCAGTTTAGCAAGCAAATATGATTTTCTACTCCGGCAAGTCACTAAGTGCAGCTACCTATACAATCATCTGTTAATACAAACCATTTGAGTGCAGCTCAGTACATTTTAATTAATTTCTAGCCACTTGCTTTCTTGGCACTGTATGAAAGATAACTGGGTATTATGATGTATTATTTCACCACACTATTACACAGTTTATGTGACATCCCCATTACAATCTTCCAATGTGTATACACAGCAAGACTTAGAATTTTTGAGCTTGCACATGATCTTGCATGTATAATCTTCTGAATACAGCAGACTGGATTAATCTACACAGACAGTAAAATATGGAAAAATATTTGAATAAAGTAGATTTTGCTAAAGTAAGCATTCATACAAGCTAAAACATACTTAAATTAATCTAAAACGTTTTTGCTAGGTTGTCTTCATTAACAAAGGTTTCTTCACCCTAAAGAACATTTAGCATTCAACTAAACCCAAACAGTCAAGCAATACTAATAAGACTGAAAGGATTTTTTTTATATCTATATACTGAAGCTTCCTCTCATGTGCATGCTCACTGAATCACAACACCAGAGGATTTTTTTAGATGTGTGTCACTAATTAATTTACCATGCATTAGGTACACACATACACTGAATATAATCAGCCACAAAGACCAAAGCTGAGCAGCTTACTGTATGTGGTTTTATGGTACCGGAACTAATTGAAAATATATCAGTCTATATGGAGATGCAGTCATTCTTTTGGGGATTTAGCTGTCCTAATGTCCTCAGTGCATGTTGCTAAGTTATAGTTTAGGATTCACACGCTCTCCATCAGGTGTTGGCTGTGAGGAGAGCACTCGGCCTCTTCCTCCAACTAGGAGAGAGAACAAAACAAAGGATGAGGTATGATGAGGTGAGTATGAGTGTTTGTAGGTAACTTTGATTTAAATGATGAATGACATACTATGAAAAATTGTGAATAATATCTCTGAGTTAGAAAAATATATGTGTATATATGTGTTTGAGTCAGACACAGATTCAGACAGACACACACCACAGTTATCCCCCTTAGGCATATTCATCTGCCCCACACAAAAGCACACACCTGCTCTTTGATGTAGCTGTTCCCACAGAGTGACAGCCCTCTGAGAGCCAGTCCAACGATGAAGCACCACACTGACAAACCAGCCTCAACTCCTGCCAAAATGGCACAAGGGATCCACAGAGCCAGGGTGGTGTCCTGAGAGAAGGGAGATTGTGAAAATGCAAGACTGATGCTTGTGGCTTTTTTAAACCATATTATCCACCTAAAAATGTTTTATCTTGAAGAGCAAACTGGTTAGAAGCAGTGGAAATGGCCGAAGCATGGCGTGAATTAGAATGTTTTAAAGAGACTGAAATGTAAAAGGGAACTTTAAACTCACGTAGATCCTTGTAGTATCAAATGGACACTGGGCACCAACAGGTGACCGAGCATTGATGGGCCCTTGTGTGTCATTACAGCCTGACATCAAACTCCTTCCGTCGGTGGCAATTGTGACACTAATAACCAATAGAATCCCAACGCAGCATGCTGCTGAGAGCAAAGCATTCAGGATTGATGCGATCAGAAGTCCTATTTGCTGTGAACACACAGGCAACAATCACACATGTTACAAACAAATGACACATGTGAGGGGATGTGATTTAATATAGAGTGGGTGAATTAAGCATGCCCCCATCAGTAGCTAAATTAAAATTAAATTCTTACCATTTTGAACACGTTAAGATTTCTTGAGACCACAATGGCGATAATCCCAGTGGCAATACTCTGTAAGATTCAAATGAGATAAGATGTTACGTTTGAGTTTGTATGGCTGCTACCTTGGCCAAGTCTCCCTTGTAAAAAAAGATTTAATCTCAATGGGACTTCCTGATAAAATGAAGGTAAAATAAACAGATAAATAAAAAGATAAGACCATTCTTTCATCTTTGAATAAAGCAGGGTTATTAAGTTATACACTACAAAAACCTGCAGTAACAATATGAACCTGTATTTTAATTGGTGGCTATGAAGCCTTAAAGCATGAAACAAATGGGCTCTTTAACAGAAATCATGGGCCATTATTTAAGTCAGATATATTTGGTTTATTTGGTATTTGTCTTACTTGTATACCCTCAAATATCCTATTTGGAGGACATTTCAAAGAAAGCTGAAAGTTAACATCATCTCATCCCCAACAAGTGGCAGTTTATCTGATAAATGACTATAATTGCAATGAAGGCTGCCCTGGAGGGACTAGTGGCTGTTTTGAAGAACCAGCTCTCCTGTGATAAACAAGTTCAGTCTTGACTGTTGAGAAAAATACACAGCACTATTAATAAGGTAAAAGAGCAAATCATCTGTGAGACCTGAGTACACTTTTCCCTCTGTTCTGATGGACAGGACAGAGGGATGAATGTGTTTTAAAGTAAAATGTTTTGATGAACGCTTTTAAAGTTTCACAAACCTCAAGTCACTTGGTTAACAGCTTACTCATCTAAACTGCAGAGATGACGTTAAAATGTAAAAAGAAACTCTAAACCACTGACTCACCAGCAGGCCCGAGGTGACAGAGATGATGTTTGATACAGTGTACTGAGTAGTAATTTGTTGGTTGGGTTCGGATATGTGGCGGAGGACACTGCCATGGACAATAGCCCCAAAGATGAAGTTTATATGACCAACAAGGATGAGGATCAACCCCTTTTTCATCAGCCTCCTTGGCCCCTTTTCCTTATCTGGATGATAAAAAAGAAATGCTTTCAGTGACCAAATGGCATGAATGAAAGTAAAAACTCCCATTTCCAGAAAAGTTGGGATATTTTTCAAAATGCAATAAAAACAAAGAAGGAAAATCTGTGATATGTGAATCTTTGTTTCATGGACAAATGTACAAAGAAAAGATTTTCAGTAGTTTTACTGACCAATTCATTGTATTTTTTAAAGGCACACAAATTTATATTTTGAAGATACTCAAACATTGGGACAGAGGCACTTACTTTTTACCTTTACTTTTAAAAATGGTTTTTAATTATTTGGAAACTGAAGATACTAATTGCTGTAGTTTTGCAATTGGAAATCTTGTCTATTCCTGCTTGATATAACACTGCAGCAACTCAACAGTCCATGGTCGCCCTTGTCTCCCCTTCATGATGCGCCATACATTTTCAGTAGCAGATAGATCAGAACTGGCAGCAGGCCAACAAAGCACATGAACATGTGTCTAGTAAGCCACACTGTCATAGCCTGTGCAGAATGTGGTCTGGTATTATTGTACTGAAATATGCATGACATCCCGAGAAAAGATGTAATCTTGATGGTAGCATATGTTTCTCTAAAATCCTAATTTATGCCTCAGTCATTGTTGCCTTCACTTGCTGTTGCAAATGATGCACCCTCATAACAACAAAGATGATGGATTTTGCACCTTTTGTTGATAACGTTCTGAATGGCTGTTTAGAACTATGTTTTTATTAAAACCAGATGAAATGTGGACTCATCTGACCACAGCACATGGTTCCACAGTCTTTTGATCCATCTGAGATAAGCTCAGTCCCAAAGAACTCAGCATTGTTTCTGCATAGAGTTGATACATGGCTTCCTCCCAGCATAATACAGTTTCAAGTTGCATTTCTGGATTCAGTGACCGACTCTGTTAAGTACTCCCAAGCCAAGGTGGCTACATTTGGCTTAGCAGCATGAGGGTTTCTTAGGCAGCATCATCTGAGGACTTGAAGATCATACTCATTTATCAGTGGTTTCCGACATTGTGCTTTATGCACTGAGGTGTCTCTGAATTCACTTAATCTTTTTACAATATTATGCACCTTAGAGGTGGAAAGTGTTCCTGTAGTGTAGTGGTTTACACATTCACCTTACAAGTGAAAGGTCCCTGGTTCAATTCCAGGTGGGCACACAAGCCCCTCTCATCATGGATGGTTGCATCAGGAAGGGCATCCAGTACAAAACCTCTGCCAAATTACCAATGCAGATTAATCTGCTGTGGTGACCCCTTGAGGAGATTACAAGGGAGCAGCCAAAAGGTATAACTGGAGCAGGTGAAGTATTATGATTGGGTATAAAAGTAACATTCATTAAAGGCTCAGTCTTTGCAAGCAAGGATGAGTTGTGGCTATTACCCTGCTTAATGTGGAGTATTCCAAACTGGTGTTACTTGAATATTCTGTGCACTTTTCAATCTTATTTTAACTCTGTCTCAACTTTTGAGTGGGCTGCTGTGATTAATTTCTAAATTTGTGCATATTTACAAAATTAAAATAAGTTGTCAGTAAAACTACTGAATAACATATTCTTGTCAGTTAAATAAAAGATTAAGTAAATTTTCATTTTCATTAAATTTCATTAATGAAATTAATGAAATGATTTTCATTAAATTTTGGAAAATGTCTCAACTTTTCTGGCAACAGGGTTTGTAAAACTAGGTGATTTGACTATTCCTATTGCATACTGTACAGAAAAGCAACAGACACTTTATATTCTATTAGCTGTTCACTGATATTCCCTGTTAAATGTCAACACTGATATTGCTGGTGTGTGTGTGTGTGGAGTGCTGTGGAGCTCTGTGTCACTGTTGACAGTGCAATGTTTGAGAATTAAATCTGTCTAATAACCTACCTTCATGTGCATCAGTATATACTGTACATGTTTATCACTGCTATCAGGTAAACAGTCTGTTTTATTTCCAGCTTAAATAGTAACTCTCCTACATTTTTGTGCTTCAGAATGGACAAAGACATCTTCACACCGAGACCAAACAGCTGTGGGCGACTCCTGAGTCAGATATTGGAGGAAGCAGTGGGGGCACACGTGACAACTTTTAAAGGTTTAAATTACCACCTCCGACAGGATTTTTTAAAGATCATTTCCACTATTAAGCAGGTAAAAAAAAGAGACTGTGCCACTGAATTTGTATAGCCTGACACACAGCTTGTGCAAAGTTCAAACATGTTAGATACAGCAGCTGTAGGCCTGTGGTTGGACAGGAGGGAAAACACCCTCGTTACTATACCAACTGAAGTGCTTTAACAGCGGCCGAGAGCAATCGGAGGAAGACTCACCAAAAGTGCACATCTCTCTGCGGGGAGCGATGCTTTCCTTTGAATAATATACGCAGATTCGAGCAATGTTTCAACAACACAATAGCTGGAACGCCACACGACACGGACGTCCCTTTGTCCACTTCCTGTATGTCGTCATGGAGCTCACCTGTGAATTACCTGCGGCATGCTGGACGCGGAGGGGCGCAGCAGTCATTTCAGATTCACCAGAAGTACGCAATATGGACAAAAGTATGGGGCCACCTACACATTACACCTGCAGTATGACACCCTATTCTTGACATTTTCACATTGTAAATATTCATGTGTTATATATTTTACATATTATACAGTGTTATTGATGCTACAAATGGCAATTCATACAGACAGGTTCATTTTATTTATTTTTATCATATTTGTATCTACTGCCTTTTACATTTAGATTTATTTATATATGGCTGAGAACCTGTAACAAAATACATTTTCCCTTCTGGGATTAATAAAAGATTCTGATTCTGATTCCGTCTAAATCCATAGGGATTAATATGAAGTCAGTCCCCCCTTTGCAGCTATTACTGCTTCACCTCTTCTGGGAAGGCTTTCTACAAGATTTTGGAGTGTATCTGAGAATTTCTGCCCAATCATCCAGAAGAGCATTTGTGAGGGCAGGCCTGACTCCAGTCTCTGTTCTAGTTCATCTCAAGGGTGTTAGATGGGGTGGAGGTCAGGGCTCTGTGGGAGCCAGTCAAGTTCTTCCACACCAAATTCATTCAACCATGACTTTATGGACTTTGCATTGTGCACTTGGTCACAGTCATGCAGCAGAAACAGAAAAGGCCTTTCTCAAACTGTCACCACCAGTTTGGAAACATAGAATTGTCTGAAGCATTAGGATTTCCCTTCAGTGGAACAAAGGAGCCCAGGCCAACCCTAGAAAAAAACAACCCCATAGCATTATCCCTCCTCCACCAAACTTTACAGTAAGCACAATGCAGTCAAGCAGGTAACTTATCAGTAATCCAGACTCAAAATATCCCTGAAGGTTACCATTTAGTTACCAAGCTACTGTATCTAGGTTAGCTACTTGCAAACCTTGTAACTTGACTCCTAGCTTTCTAATGCTGATAATAAAAAGGAAGATTTTGTCACAAAATGTCAAAATGCTTTAGCTAAAATTACAGAAACATAGTGCCTTAAATCCAATGTTGGGATAACTGACTTATTAAAGACAACATCTTTCTCCACAGGTTGGTATAGGCTCGCAGGGTTTCCCATTCTTCCTGCTGATGCTGAACAGTGTATATTTGGTATCTACATTTTGTATCCTGATAAAAAGCTCTGTTTTTTTGGTTCTTAAAACTTTCAAACCCTGGTGGCATTACATAACACCACACTGCAGCATTTGGCATTTTTAATTGTCATGGAGGCACATATCCACAATAAAAAGCCAACTGAGAGTCATGAATGGTTTTCCTTCCAGTGTGGGAGGGCCTTAATTGGGCCTTTGTGTTATTAACTCAAGAGCACATGAACACAACATGATTTTTTTACAGCTCGGGAAAATGGACCATCTGAGGAGCGCAGGGTTACTATTTGGCAATTGCACTGCCGCTGAATTCGAGGCTTATGCAAGACTAGAGTAAATGGAACAAAGGAATAGCAGCTAACCATTATTTACATCCAGTGTGTGTCAGAGCTGAACAGCTAAAAGCGACCTGCATGGAGAAAATGATTGCTTGTGGTTGCATGTCATCAAAGTTGCGTTATTTCGGTTAAAGGCACTAGAATTAGTGGGCTATCATAGCTGGATTTATGTTGGTTTACTTTCTGTGATGTCTTATTTTGGAAAACAGATGTAGTATTTTAGTAGTGCCATAGGAGTTTTACTAACATGGTTAATGTGGTTTGAGATGCTTTTATTGCACGTGTGTAAAAGCCAAGCTGCAGCAGAAGTGATAAAGCATATAATGGTTTTTGTTGCTATTTTTGGATGTTTGCAAGAGCTTCTTTCCCCCCCCCCTTACTTCATGGAGCTAATTTTACTTGAGTTATCATGTGCAATAAAATTTCTCCCCACATAATTTTCCTTCCTCTTTCTTCTCTCTTTCCTACTCCCCAACTCTCCATCGATTTTACTCTTTTCCACAGAATTCATACCCCAGGCCTTTAGTATACCCCTCTCCCAAGTGATCGCTAATGACAGAACTCACAGGCAACGCCAGGATGGGTATCGTCAGGACCCTCCACAGCGGGAGGAGCACAAAGACTCCTCAGATCTTGTATCATCCATTTTACAGGTCTGTCAGCCTTTCTGTTTGGGTCTGCCTCTGCTTAGATAATTCCTGTGGTCCACACGGCGACATTTGAGGCAAATATCAAGAATATTCAACTCTATAGCGTGAGGTCAGTCATGCCAAACTCTTGGATTGTGTGTCTTGCAGTTTGCCACCAAGCGGCCGTCCAACAAGGAGTTATCAAGCAGCAACTCCTCGCTGAGTTCCACGTCAGAAACGGCCAATGAGTCAACATCACCCAACACCCCCGAAGCTGCCCCACGAGTGCGCAGGAGGGTGAGGCAGCACATTAAAATTCATCACAGTTTGAGCCACACGCATGGATCAAATGTTTTGTGTGTGTGTGTGTGTGTGTGTGTGTGTGTGTGTGTGGTTTTAATTCATCTGGTTTTGTTGATTATCCTCCAGGGAGGCATGTCAGTGGACTCTATCACAGACTTAGACGACAACCAGTCCCGCTTGCTCGAGGCGCTGCAGCTCTCTCTGCCGGCCGAAACGCCGAGTAAAAAAGAGAAGCACAGGGACAAACGACTGAGCCTCAATCCCATTTACCGGCAGGTGCCTCGGGTCGTCGATAGCTGCTGTCAGCACATCGAGAAATACGGTGAGCAGCTGCTTCACCACTCATATATGTACCGTCAGGGTCTCATTTGTTAATTTCTGCACCACAGTTAGTACTTAAATTATTGCGGTTGTTTCCCCTTTTCTACACAGGTTTGCAGACTGTGGGGATCTTTAGAGTCGGAAGCTCCAAGAAGAGAGTCAGACAAGTGGGTATTCTTTCCACTGGCAAAATATATTTCCTTCATTTGGTATAAAATCTCCCACGGGTACTTGATTGGGTGGTTCTATGATCATTAAACCATGTAGTATCCTCATCAATTTATGAAGCACTAGTTGTGTCCACAGACAAGGCACGGCACTACAACAAATCAGAGGCCAGTTTTGCAAAAGTGAAACTTTCTAGTGTGAAATGTTCTTCACACATAATTTTCCTTCTACAGAAGTCAACAACAACAAACAAAACCTGGTCGCTAAGAATAGAGCGTGTTAAAACCAACACATGACACTAAAATGTGTGATTTATGCTACCAAAGCTTCATTTGTTGAATGTTCCATCACAGAGCGAGCCAGAGAAATACACACGCAGTGATCCAAGAGAGTTTGTCCCTAATATTCAAGCAAATATTAAGTTATTCTACATACTCATACCTCTCATTATCCGTTGCCTTTGACTCCGGTGAAAACAGAGAAAGAATGAATAAATCAGGGTTAAACTAAGTAGAGCAATCAGTGTGGGTGGCATAATTTTTACATAATCTGTTGCATGTTTCATAGACACTTACTTCCACTTGTAGAATGTTACAGAAAACTAAAAGCTCTTATTGAGGGGAAGGGAGGTTATTGATCTACTAACAGCCTCAAAGCAAATGTGAGGACTAAGGTGGAACAAACACTTCCTTTGTGAATGTCTTAAGACATGATTACACTTTGCTTGAGGTAAAATGAGCGGGTGTTGTATAGAAGAGCAGACAGTAAATTGATCTTTGCAAGAACAACACAAACACAGAGATGAGTGATCGCATCATGCAGAGACTTTTTAGTCAGTATTTCTGAGACTGACAAGAACAGCTAAGAGGGAAAAAACTTTATGCCTATGATACTTACCAAATATTTTAAATTTATGTAGTATTCCACATAGTGCCAGCAGTATTAACCAGTTACGTTTGAACTGGTTTTGCTATGCAGGTAAAGTAAAGACCACGAGGGAACTCATTTATTAAAATCCAACCTCAAAACCACTGAGTGGTGTCTCACTTTCTGAAACCCTGCATCCTCATAGGGGGCCATTGCATTTGGCTTTTCTGTATCTTATGCTTCAATCTGCTCAACATGGACCTGTTGCATCCCATGAATCCCAAATAAGAGCTCAGTTTTCAAAAGGTCAGCATTTATGTACATGATCTGCTGTATTCAACCGTTATAGAACAACCCTGCCAGTGTCACTGTGTGAAAAATCATTTCAAAAAGGAAGTAAATACAAGCAATTGAACTGTCTATTTCTTATAACATGGTAACATATGCTCACCAGCCACAGTAGACATGGTCAAGACAACCTGCTGAAGTTCAAACTGAGCTTCAGAATTGACAAGAATGGTGATTTAAGTGAGTCTACATGTCGTGTGGTTGCTGCAATGGGGATTTTCCCACACAGCCATCTGTAGGGTCTACAGAGAATGGTCCAAAAAAAGAGGAAAAATAACAGCAGTTCTCTGGGTGAAAATGCCTTGTTAATGCCAGAGGTCAGAGAACTGCTCTGAGCTGATAGAAAGGCAACAGTAACTCAACAGTAACAACCAAGGTATGCAGAAGAGCCTGTCTGAATGCACAACATGCCAAACCTTGAATCAAATGGGCTACAGAAGACCACAAGGGTGCCACTTTTGTCAGCTAAGAACAGGAAACTGAGGCCACCATTCAAACGGGCTCACCAAAACTGGATACCAGAATGTTGGAAAAATGTTGCCTGGTCTGATGAGTTTTGATTCTTGCCGTGACATTTGGATGTTAGAGTCAGAATTTGGCGTAAACAACATGAAATCATGGATGCATGATTTATCAGTAGTTTAGGCTGGTGGTGGTGTAATGGTGTGAGGGGATATTTTCTGAGCACATTTTGGGCCCCTTAGTACCAGCTGATGATCAGCACAACTACATGCCATGTCACAAAGCTCAAATCACCTCAAACTGGTATCTTCAACATGACAGTGAGTTCACGGCACTCAAATGGCCTCTACAGTCACCAGATCTCAATGCAATGTTTCCAGGACCTCTTTGAATCTATGTCACAAAGAATTCAGGCAGTTGTGAAGGCAAAAGTGGGTCCAACCCAGTTCTAGAAATAAAGTAACTGGTGAGGGTATATAATAATATGATGAATGCTATGTATCTGTGTATGTTTTTAACACATCTTCTTTATTAGAAACCCATGAAATGGTTTGTATTCACACGTGTGTAAAATGCACACTCTTTGCTTGGAATGTTAATACAATCCAGCTATGTTATTATTTGCCACCAGTGTCAGCTTACTCAGATAGAAAACTTTATTGATTTAATTTACTGTAAATTTAATGTACAAACTGCAGATAACCGATAGCCTTGGCCAAGAATAGGCATTGTTTTTCTGAAGAGGTCACTCAAAGTTCAGATGACAGAGATTTTAATCTATACTAGTAAAAGGAGTTTGAACGGAGAATCTAACCGGTTACTTGGAGGACCAACAGGAAGTTCATTTTTGTGGGTGTGCGCACTACCTAGAATATAATGTCCATTGTTATGTGTAGAGGATGTTTCTGAACACCCCTTTTCCTCTCTTTCCCCTCGCCATCTTGTTAATTTATGGCCCTTCTTCAGCTACGAGAAGAGTTTGATCGTGGTGTTGATGTCCAGCTGGATGAAGACTACAGCGTTCACGATGTGGCTGCTCTGCTGAAGGAGTTCCTAAGGGATTTGCCTGACCCTCTTCTAACCAAGGAGCTCTACACAGCCTTCATTAACACCACATGTTAGTATCCTTTCCCCCTCCTTCTTTCCCTTCTGTTGTCTCCTTATTCCTAATCTTCTGTTGTCACCTTTTTATCCCCTTCTGTGCTGTAGTGTTGGATTCAGAAGAGCAACAGAGTGTCACTCAGCTTCTGGTCTACCTGCTCCCAGCGTGTAATAGTGACACACTTAACCGTCTCCTAGAGTTCCTATCCACTGTGGCTGACCATGCCCATGACCAGCAGGATAAAGATGGACAGGAGGTGAGTGCTTCCAAAGCTTCCAAAATGTCCAAACAGCCTGGAGGCAACTTAATAGCATTTTGGTTCCACCTCATTGGGAGGAAATTACCAAAGTAGTGATAGGAAGCAGTTTGTAGGGGTGGACTAAGTGCATATTTCTTAGTGCCTGAAACAGCACAAGCATAACACAAACACTGATATAAGATTGCTAAATAGTTTAGCAGTTATTATGACATCCGGAATAATGTGAATGCTTGCATTTACGCCAGATCTGCAATCTGGAAGACTGGGCTAGTGTTCAGTTTCTTTATTACAGTTGTCAGTAAAATGCACAATGAAAGAAAGGTAATCAATTCATCATGTTATCCTTTTGCATGTCTGTGTAAAAGTTTGTCTTAATTTTTTATGCGGTCATAGTGATCTTCACCTAACAATTGTTTACCAAATCAGCACATCCTTAAATCCAAGTGGACATTTTTTGCCAGATGGAATGGAAATCCCTCTTCCTGACAAATCATTATCTAAAGAATTAAACAATCCTAACCTTGAACTTTGACCACTAAAATCTAATAAGTTCATTCTTGAGTCTAAGAAGATGTTTGTTTCAAATTTGAAGACATTTCCTCAAAGCATTCTAGAGACATTATGTTCATAAATTGAGTTATTGCCAAAAATGTGTATTAGGAGTTGACAGCAACCTTGACCTTTGACAAGCAAAAATCAACACAGTTCATCCTTGAGTCCAAGGGAACACTCGTGCCAAATTTGAGGAAATTTCCTCAGGATCTTTTAGAGATGTGACATTCACAAAATTTGTGACAAATTTGAAGACATTCACTCAAGGTATGCATGTGATATTATGTTTCAAAGTTGAGTATCGGCCAAAAATGTGCATTATGAGCCAAGAGTTACCTTGATCTTTGACAGACCTAATCAGCACAGTTCATCCTTAAGTCCAAGAGAACACAATATGCCAAATATGAGGAAATTTGCATTGGGTCTTTCAGGGATGTGACATTACAAAGTGATGGCCAAAAACATTTGTTATTAGGTGTCAACAGCCCTTAAGTTCCCTTAAGAACTTTGATGACCAAAATTAAAATAGTTCATCCTCAAGTCCAAGAGAACATTTGTAACAAATCCGAAGACATTCTCCTTATGGTATGAAGAAGAAAATGAAGAAATACTTCATTAATCCCCTAATGGGGGAAATTACGGGATCTCTACACACTTCACTTGTGTGTACATACACACATTTTACATACAGTTGAGTGATATACATGCAGACACAAAAACAGAGGTGAGATAAAACAAGGCAGCCCATTACAGGCACCAAGGGGCACACTGGGGGTTTGGTGCCTTGCTCAGCAGTGCTTGGGGGCTGGGGTGGCTCCAGCCTCCTCGGGCCTCCAGCTGCTACGGGGGCCAATCAAACTGGCACCACATCTGCAGCCCTCTTGTTCCCAACCACTGACAGTTGCACATTGAGTTATGGCCAAAAATGCATATTATGAATTGAGGGTCATCTGGACCTTTGACAAACCAAATCAACATAGGTCATCGTTGAGTCCAAGCATACATGCATGCCAAATTTGAAGAAATGTCATACAGAATTCCTAAAATGTTACATTTACAAGTGATGGCCAAAAACATGTTGTAAGGGGTCAGTAGCCTTCTCCAAAAACTTTTGTTGACCAAAATCAAAAAAAGTTCATCCTCAAGACTAATTGCACAATTGTGCCAAATCTGAAGACAGTCTTTATTCAAGAGATATTCAAAAGTTGAGTTGTAGCCAAAAACATACATTATGAGTTGAGGGTAACCTTACCCGTTGGCAGGCCAAATCAATGCAGTTCACCCTTGAGTCCAAGAGAAATTTTGTGTAACATTTGAGGGATATTTTTTAGAGAATTCCTGAAATGTTAGGTTTTCAATTTCATTAGCCCTCCCCGAAGACCTTTGATAACTAAATTTGAACTGGTTCATCCTTGACTATGGCTTTGATCCAGTCTGTAACCAACAAAACTTTAAACAATCAGGTTCCAAAATTGATTGGCGAGTTGTTGAAACCATTGGTAATCTGAAGCTGTAATAGAATTCTACCAAACACAAGTGGGTGTACTAATCAGATACTTAACTGGGAATGTGTGTGTTTTGTTACACTTACTATATGCGTGCAAGATAGACAGTTCTTGGCACAACGTTTGAACAGATGAATATTTTGTTTTGTTGTCTCTGTGTGTCTATATGCACGAGAATCAACTGAAACATTGATGCGTATGTTTTTTCCTTCGTGGCTTGAGTATCTGTATTCGAGTCTCTGACAGGAAGTCTTACTGCTTCACGCTCAGCTGGGAAAACATCAATATCTTTTGGCCGCTTCGTGGTTCCCATCTCTCCGCGGGGACTGGGAGTGGAAAAGGGAGGAAACAGGGCAAGAAACAAAAAACAACAAAAAAAATGAATTTGCAATTTTAGGAAGTTGCCTGAGCTTTAAAGGGCTTTTAATTTTCGATGCTAAGCGTGTTGCATAACGTCCACTATCCCCCAACCTTTGCAGAAACAGATGATTCCAGTTTTTATCCATCTTTTGCTTAAAGTGACACAAACAGAGAGAGGGATGTGATAAGAAGTACAGAAGTTGGAAGGGAGAGATGAGAGAATGAAGAATGGACAAAGGAGGGAAAGAAATGATGCCAAAGTCTGTGTAATCACAGTGATTTCTGCAGCTCTTTTTAATTTTTAAACTTTCTCCTAATATGGAAGGAAAATGGGGAGCTTGTTTCTGATGTCTGTGATGCACTCTTTGCAACATTTTTATGCAAATACATCTTTTTGAGTTTGCCCTTCATCTTTTAAAAAAGTGTTTTTCTCTTTGAATTTCTAAAACACAAGTGGAAACTGTAATGTAAATTATAGGGAGAAGGTAATCATCTTCCCTTGGACCCAATTTTCTAATAATATCTGTAATAAGACTCCAGGGAACACCCATGCACACAGATCCATTTACCATCATATTCTACTTCATTTTGTCCAGTGCTTTTGTGGTACTTGGTCACCTATCATCTTGAGTACTGTTTAGCAAATGTTGATATCCTAACACACTAAATTCATATGGTGAACATAGCAAAAATAAGTTGTATCACCAAAGTGGCACTCATTCTTGTCTGCCTGCAGAGGCAGGAAGTGATGGAGCTTTGAGTCCGATGTTAGAGGGGAAGAAATCAGGCAGGTGAAGGCAGCTAAAATGGACCGGGAGAATGTCCGTTTGACCAGAGAAACTAGAGCAAAATGCCTGGGATGTCTACCCACAGTTGTCAGAAGAATGAGCTGCAGGATGACCAGAGAGCTGGGTTTGTTACTGTATACAAGGCTGTGGGAAGTAGAGGTGCCCCTCTCCGACTGCAAAAGGCAGTCATCACAGCACCACCTGCCAAATGCCAAATGTAGATACAGCAGATAAGCAGTTTGGGAGGAGTGTGTGTCTTAAAATGGAGGCAAAATCTTCACTTTAAACAAAGCAGGGATCTGTCAGAGCATTTGGGTTTATAGTGGACAAGTTTGCAACCAGTCACACACATCCATTATCTAGATATTACTATACTAGGCCAAATACTCTCAAAATGAGACAACTTTTCAACGCTAATGTTAAAACTCAATGAAAAGCCAAATTTCTTAGAGTGGTCATGGATGAATTTAAGTAGTAGCATTAAGATTCCTTGTATTCTGTGTATTTTTATATTTTTGTATTTCTTTTATTTTGTCAGCAAATCCTTGCCCTGTCCCTTGCTAAATGCTAAATGCTAAATGCTAAATGTGTGTGTGTGTGTGTGTATATATATCTATATATATATATATATATATATATATATATATAGATATATATATGGAGAATAAAAGAATTGAACTGAATTGACTTGAATGAAGCAGATAAACTGAGTTACAACAACTTAAAGGTTGCATTGTTGCCTGACATTCAGAGTTACCTTGTGTCTGTGTCAGTTTTGTGGTTGAGGTAGCTTCTGTAGCATCCGGCAGATGCACCTGCCGTTTTGCCATTTAAATGGTGTGCAGCTTCCTCCTGCTCAGCAGACTGTGGGCATATACGGGCAAAAGTTACAGAATGCAAACCACAAGAGAGAAAAAAAACAAAACACAAGAAAGGAAATGCAAGGCAGCTGATGTTACCCCAGCACGCACAATACTGTGCCAATGTCTTCAAACTACCCCTGCAGAATTCTTAATATTTTGCTAGGAAAATGGGAATAGGTGCAATAATTTACTGAAACATGCAAATATAAAGGGCTTTGTAAAGTACATTCCAAAGGTCTTTTGATGCTGGCTGCCTTTTGTTCCGTTCTTGTCAAGATGATCCTACACTGCTTCAGTAATGTTGAGTTCCTTTCAGCACTCCATAGGTCCTCCTGCCACTGATTTTCAGTCCAGTACTTGTGTAACTGTTCTCCCCATTTCCCTTCTTTAAGAATGGCTTCTTGAAAGCCATCCTTTGACTGAAACCATTTCTGATGAGGCTTTGGCAAACAGTAGGTGGGTCTTTGCTGGATTGCTTCCTATTTCTTAAGAACATGACTTACAGATACAGTTCATCTGCTGTAGTTAGTTTTTTAGGCTGCCACTTCTTCTTTTGTCTTCCACTTGTCCAGTTTCCTTAACATTTTTTAAGGAGACACTGCACAAACTTACCATTTTACCATCTTTGATGTTTTTCATTGATTTAACTGAAGAAATGGGAACAAATGATCTGTTTTTGCAGCAGGTTGCTATTAAAAAAGTGCCTACAGATAGAATTTAAAATTGTTTCTTTGCAAAGTTCGTCCATTATGTGTAGACACAACACTGGTTCATCCCTTGTGTTAGGTGCCTTTTTATGCTCAAGTGATTCACAGGTCAGTGTTAAATGGTTTAACAAACAAAGCATTCCCCTGCAAATGGTAAGGTAAAAGGACTGGATGGAAAAATGAGTGAAACAGCAGCCAGTATCCAAAGAAAAACTCTACAATACTTTCAGAAAGCCTTGGCAACTATTGCTCAAGACCACTTAAAAAAAAAAATTACAAGAAAATATGAAGAAATAAGGGGCAGCAAGACTTTTACACAGCACAGCAACTCACAGAACCTCCATCCCCACCTTTCACTCTTGTATATTATTGGTGTTGTACTGATTACAGTCGATCACTAATCTGCTATTCAAACTGTTTGCAGTCCATCAAGTTGTTACAGTCATAAGGGTGG
>VUQH01041367.1:0-13466 GCA_015106775.1 Etroplus canarensis | reverse complement strand
TCTTGCGCATTCGCCTTACAAGTGAAAGGTCCCTGGTTCGATTCCAGGTGGGGACACAAGCCCCTCTCACCATGGAGGGTTGCGTCAGGAAGGGCATCTGGCCTAAAACCTCTTTCAAATTACCAGTGTGGATTAATCTGCTGTGGGAACCCCTTGGGGAGAATACAAGGAATCAGCTGAAAGGTACATGTATTTTAAAGAATTTACTGTGAGCTGTGTTGTTAGGTTTTCAGGCTGTCTGTCCATCTACTAATCTTATCACTACTACAGGAGCTGACTTTTTTGCTGGCCCTTTTCCAACCTTTGTGTGGTTAATGCCCAAGATGGGTAGAAGATCTGATAACAATTAAGAGATTGTTGGCTCAGAGGTCAAAGTCACAGGGTCAGATTTAAGCCCAAGGCATACTGGCTAATTTCTAGGCATTTCACTATTATCTACAGTCAGTCGTAGTCGGCGTCAAAAGTTGCAATCTATTCATTCATCTTCTTCCGCTTGTCCAATTAAGGGTTGCGGGGGAGCTGGAGCCTATCCCAGCTGTCATAGGGTGAAAGGCGGAGTTACACTCTGGACAGGTTGCCAGTCTGTCACAGAGCCAACACAGAGAGACAAACAACCATTCGCGAACACATTCACACCTACGGTCAATTTAGAATCACCAATTAACCTAACCCCCTTTGCATGTCTTTGGAATGTGGGAGGAAGCCGGAGCACCCGGAGAGAACCCACGCAAACACGGGGAGAACAATCAAACTCCACACACCTGTTCGATAGTGTAACTTTCTAAGTCTGAGTTTAAACAATAACCTATCAAAATTCCATGCACTACCTGAGTTTGTACCTGCTAGAAATAGTGTACTACATTTAATTATACATAACTACCCAAATATTTCATAACAGTTACAATATCTATAAGACTAATTTGTACTCAGTCTCTCACTGGATATTTTCTCTTTTTCGGACTATTCATCCCAGTAGATCAGCAGTTTCTTAGTAGATGAGCCCCTCCGACACCAGCAATCAGGCCACATTCAAAGTTAGCCATGTGATCACATGACTGCAGACCCCACGCGCAGAATCAAAAGTTCAGTCATGTGATTTGGATGCACCGGCGTGTCCGGCGATCCAGACAGTTAAAATCACCTTTCGACCAGTGAGTTGCTGCCATGTGACTGGCTAATTCAATATTCACATTCATGAACAGTTGAATAGATGTGCCTAACAAAGTGGCCAGTGAGTATATTCATCCTCAAATTAATCTGTCATCGGTCACACCACCTTCAAGGCCACTCAGCTCTGATGACTTCTGTCAGTCTCTTTGACACTAACTGTGTTACCTCCTCACGGCTGCAAACTCAAGTGCAAATGCAGACCTGGCTATTGATGAAAAAGTCGCAGTTAGCTGAGCGTATTAATGATGCTGTCTTTCATTTTCCTCCATTAAACTAAGTGTGATGATTTTGCATCACTGGAACAGCTGCCAATTTTCTTCAGTTGGCAGAACAGACAGAAATGATTATTTCTAGCTTTCCAATTTGCAAATAGGGGAAGTTCATTGAGTCCTTTGAGTCTTTAATTTGTTTCTGTTTTTTTTTCCCCCAGTAGGTACCGTATGGTTAATAGCCATATGGTTATATTTTCTATTAATAAAAGTTACCAAACCCTATTGCTTTTTAAGGTGAGTACTTAGTCTGTGTGGATTGCAGTGCAATTTTCCCTCAGCAGTGCTCCACTCAAGGATTTGCTGAAATCCATTACTACCTTATTAACATGAAGTGCACTTACTAATCAGGTTTGGCAAAAGATCAATGGGACCTTACTTCTTTCATTTGGAAAAATTCAAAACTTCATGAATTCAAATTTTATTCTATGCTCGAAATCAGGGAGAATAACAACTATTCACTGCTGGAAACCAAAGTGCACAAAGTGGATTATTTTAGCAACTCTTGGAAGGAAGGAAGAGATCAAAGCAACTGACTGCACAGTACAGACGCTGCAGATTGTGACAGATTAAAGGGGGAGAAGTCAGCAGTGAAAGCTCCTCAACCAGCCAGCGGAACGTTAAAAAAAATGAAAGCAATGTGAGCCAGGACGTCTGAGAGAAAGATGTCATCATCTTAGATGGCTGTGCGTTTTGTTTGAGATGCAAGGACAAACAAAGAAGTGGGGGGGGGGGGAGAAAAAAGCTCTTAGTCACTCGACTGTAAATGTCAGACTGGGGCACATGCAGAATCTTTCAAGTCTCACCTTCAAAAACTTATTACACTCGAAAAAATGCCTGTGAGTGAAGCGCTGCAGCAGTAGAGGCGGTGGTCTGATGAGCAATGAAGTGAGTCATCTCTCAGCCAGTTAAATCTTTGAGTGTTATGCTGAAATCCATCATGGCCAGAAAATGGTGCAAATACGACAATAAGTTATCAGATTCGAATATTCACAAGAAATTCTGTGAAATGAAAAACTATGATACATGGACAAAAGTATTGGGCCACATGCCTTAATGACTACATTTAGTTGTTTCATTCAGTCCCATTGGCATGGCTGTATAAAAATCAAGCAGCTAGCCATGCAGTCTGCCTTTACAAACATTTGTGAAAGAACTGTGTGGTACTGTAATTGGATGTAACTGTTGCAACAAGTCAGTTTGTAATATTTCTTCCCTCCTAAATCTCCTAAGAAAGTGTCAGACCACATAAAGCTACAGAGTGGGGCTGCTGAGTGCTGAGGTGCATAGTGCGCAAATTCACCAATGCTCTTATGACTCAATAGCTGTAGGCCTCCAAACCTCTGGCATTAACATCAGCACAAAAACTGTTCACCTTGAGCTTCATGGCATGGCTTTCCATGGCCGAGCAGCTGCATGGAAGCCTTGTTCAGTGGAGTGATAAATCACGCTTCTCTACCTGGCCGTCTGATGAATGATTCTGGGTTTGGTGAATGCCAGGAGAACGTTACCTGCACTGTGCCAACTGTAAAGGTTGGTGGAGGAGGGACAATGCCATGGGGCTGTTTTTCTGGGGTTGGCCTGGGCCTTTTAGTTCCAGTGAAATGAAATCTTGCTTAAACATTTTGGACAATTCTGCGCTTCCAGCTTTGCAGAAAACAGTTGGGGAAGGCCCTTTGTTTTTCCAGTATGACTGAGCCTTAGTGCATAAAGCAAGCTCCATGAAAGGACAGTCCAACGAGTTTGGTGAGGAAGAACTTGACTTAACAACAGGGAAAACCTTTGAGGTGATTTAGAATGATTTAGAGAGTGTGAGCCAGGCCGTATCATCCAACATAAGTGTCTTGACCTCACAAATGCTCTAAAAATCCCACAGACACACTCCAAAATCTGGTAGAAAGGATTCCTAGAAGAGTGGAAGCTGTTATAGCTGCAGAGAGGGGCCAACTCCATATTAATCCCTATGGATGTACAATGGGATGTCATGAAAACCCCTTAAAATATAACATACAGGTGGTCCAGTACTTTTGCCCATATAGTGGATTTGCGAGAGTATAGTGTAATTTCACAGCATTGCCACTAGAGATTAGTCAAGAGCCTCAAATAGATTAGTCTCTTTCTGGGCTGTATTATCTGTGTTTTCTTCGCGCACATCATGAAAGACAAATGATAATAAAAGAATGCAAACTACCTACATCTGGGCTAAAACAAACTAAAAAGAAAAAGGAAGAAATGTGAGAGTAATTTTGTGATGGAAAGAAAAAGGACAAAAAGGGAATAAGGGGAATAAAAGAGGAGATTAAAAAAGATTTCATGGCTTTTGGTTTCAATTTTCCTCAGCTCTGCCTGATAGCATATTAAATCACCTTACCCACCCCTAGAGAAGTGAGATTAACTGCTTGAAAACTATTAGACACATTGGAAGAGGTAATGAATGAGCATTTGGGTGATGTGGGTAAGGGGACGGAGACGCGGAGACTTGCCTGAGACTGACAGATGGGCAAGAGCCAATATGTGAAATAGAGACGATGTGCAGAAGGCACACCCGTTTTCCTCTCATTCCTCAACTGATGCGAGGAATAATGAAAATAAAGTCAGATTCTCATTAGTGAATTCTCAAAGATTTGCAGTGCCCATTGAATCCATTTACTTTCTTGAGGTTATCAGAAGTTCTGATCAGCTCTGACAGAGTTTGGAAACTTTTGGAAGTAATTGGATTTCTTTTTTTCTTGCAACCCACAATCAGATATACACTTGTAAGTCCACAAGAACAACCTGAGAACCATTTTATTTGTTGCATTCTTCTTTTTGCCAGCCATTTTTCTTCTTAGATCTCCGGCTATTCATCAGAGGAAATGTTCCGGCACCCATTCCTCACATAAAAACTAAAAGCTTTTGTTTTTGCGCGTGTCCCTATGATGCTTGGAATGAGCATGTCATGTTCTGCTCAAGGAGCCTGTGATTAATTGCGACCACTTAAAGAGCCCAGAAGCAGTTTGTTTCAGATACTGTACTCTGAGTGCGCTTCTTCTGTTTCCTTTTGTCCCCTTATTGTCAGTTTCTGGAAGAGGGCCGGATTTTAAATAGAATTTTGTGGACCATGACAACAAAACAAAGCTGCTTTATTTCAGCAGCTAATGACTTGGCCCGGAGTAACGTTATCCAGTTGGCCAAGCTAAAAAACAATTTACCAGAAAAGTACACATGCACAAATAGGTATGCATGAACTCATCCACACAGAGACATTTGTAATTGCCAGTACAAGAGTTCAGCCACACTCCTGGAGGGAAATCATGTGTGCCGCTAAACAAAATGTGGATTTTACTTTGTTTTATTACATTTTAGAAGGCCGTGTGAGGTAGTGCATGTTTTATGAACACAGCAGTTTAAGAAATGCATGTGCGATGCTTGCTTCTTTTGCCTACACATGCAGGAACACAGGGTCTCACACACACAAGCAAATGTCCTGAAAGGAATTTGCACCCACAAGGTCCTCATTAGCAGGCACAGTCAGTTCATTCTCACGTGTTGCTTCACAAGGTCCAAAAACTGGCCTGAAGATAAAAAATATTAGAGAATGCAGAAAAGATCCCTGACCTTACTTAACCCATCACTGATTAATAAAACTACTGCTTGGGAAAATGGTAAAAATACAAGGATCATCATGTCTTGACTCATAACTGCAGTTAAGTCAAGACCGCTCTATAGTCTGACCAATACAGAACAGAAAATCTTTGCATCACTGACAACAGATACAATCTAAAAGGAGGAGCTGGGGTGGAGGTGGGTTGCAAAGTAGCTTGCAGATGCACAGCAAATGTGGGCAGTCTAAAAGAAGACTAACTACCTTGTCCTACATCAGACTGAGCTGATGCCATGCCATGGCAACGAGATCTGCAGATCCACCTTGCGGCCTACCTGAAAATCCATGCTTGATTTCACTCCCTAAACTGCATCAATTGAGGATCACCAAAATAACACTCAAATATGAGTTCAGGTTTTGTTAATCACACCTTTCAGTGTAAAAGGACTCTCACATTAGACACAAGTTGCACTATCTTGCATACAATATCTGTGTGATATACTGTATGTATCAGTTTTCTTTATGTGGAGAAAGTTCCAAATATGTGTAAGAATACTCCATGAGTTATTAAAATAAAACTACTTGTGCTCTGTAATGCTCTGTAAACCATCAATGCTGTCTTTGAACACTTTTTCTATTCTGTGAGGTGTGTAGAACTCAGACTGCAATCCCGTTGCTTCCTAGTGAATACATAATAGTCGAAAATTGTTCTTAAAACACCTAAACGCTGTAGGTTTTAGTAAACTGTAACTAAACAAGAGTTCAGTCTGACACACTATAGTCACAAGAAGATTTGGGATTTGGGAACTCCCTGTCCTTTCATGTACACATATGGCAAACCAGAGGCAGGAAAGCAGAAGCAAGTGCGCCTCTGCAGAACAGAGTAGACATCAGTGACAAAGACATGGTACAAATATATCAGACGCAGCATGAAAAGGAGGTGCAGGGGTGAAGGTGGGTTGCAAAGTGGCTTGCAGATAAGCAAAAACCTGCAGGTAGGACAAAGCAGCTTAATGTGTATCCCATATGAGGCTTGACAGTTGGCTGTGTTGAAGGGCATCAACTGATAGTCTGCACTAACTGAGCTGCAGCTGCAGATTAATACAGATTTGGTGTAGAGTGATTTGAATAGAATTAACTCAAAATAAAATACAATGTCCACGTTCATGGTAATAAAGGTAATGACATTTTGACATAGAGGCTTTATCATCATAGGCATTACTTAGTATGCAAAATTCCTGATTATTTTAATTATTTTAAATAAATGCAAAAAAAACACTACTGTATAATGGTGTAAACCCACATCTTCACAGAAACCCCCTGACTTTGGGCTTGGCCTGCAGCCTAATTTTCAGCCAAACTCTGTAATCTAATACAGCTGTTGAGATGTCCCGGAACCAGGCACATACAGTACCTTCATTGGTTCACATAATGAGTGGCACTTTGTTTGGGTGTAGCAAAACCAAGCCAAATCATTACAGTTAATTTTCTGAAAGTTGAAGAGTCCCTGGTTGAACTCTGTATCACTAAACAGCCAAAAGTACTGCGGCAGATGGAAAGAAGCTCTAAAAGTCACAAAATATGATCCATGGATGACAACACTCAAATGGCAGTTTACCGAGAGTGCAGATGAGTCAAAGGAACTGTGAAAACAAATGATACACAAATGTCACAGTCACTTGAAGAATGACGAAAAGCTCATTTGTGCAATTTGTCTGTCATAACTACACTTTGCACAAGGCTTGTCACTGCGGTTCAAATCTTAACGTGGCTGCAGTAGAGCAGTGTGCTGGAGATGCTTTATTTGGAGCAAAGTGCACTCATGAAATTTTATCTACTAATTTGTGTCCATGGACATACATTTGTATTTCCAGATTGAAAGAGCAGCAAAGTCCAACTTTGACACAAGATTTTCCATGAGATTAGGTTTTCATGTCCAATGTAGGACAACTGCTTTTAGCACTTTTTCTATTTTATGCCAAATTTTCATTTTCTCTCTTTGGTTAGGTTTAAACACCAAAACTGATTTGGATTAAGAAAAACATTTAGTATTTAAAATAGAGTCTTTCATATGAAGTAGGATTAGGGTCACATTAAAAAGAAATTGGAATGATTTTTAAAAATGTTTTGAGAGTAAAGTTGAACTGTTGAGAAAAAAGTTGAAACATGGAGAATGAAGCTGACACTTCTAGTCAAGCCACTATTATTTGTGTGCAGCTGCTGGATCCTCTACAAAATGCCTTGGCTTGATGAGTTGATTTTAGTAACGGGGAAATTATTTCCTTTTTTTGGCAAGTATTAGGATTTTGAGAGAGCTGGTGAAGAAAATTGCATCCATTTAGAAGAAAACCCACACAAAGTTGGAAGAGTTGTCACATTTGTGCAAAATAACTAGTAAAGGACAGGTGTAAGGTTCAGGTTCAGACATGTGCACCATCTCAGATGCAGGTCCTAATGTGGCTCATGGATTGCAATGATAAACTGAAGCAATCAGTATGTCAAAATAGAAATCTGAGTGATCTTTTTTACCGGTTTCACCTTCTTTACATGAGCCGCATGAAACAACATAAAATTACAAACCATCTTAGATGTGCTTTTTGTAGTACTTCATGTTATCAAGCAGCCTAATGTAAGTGCAATAACTTGAAGTAATCCGCTTTTGTATGACTTCATTAGTATTGCACATCGTTGTTGGAATTTTGGCCCATTCTTCTTTACAATCTTCCCTCGGTTCATTGAGGCATTTATTTATGCACAGCGCTCTCAGGATGCCGACAAAGCATTTTGGTTGGGTTGAGGTCTGGACTTTGACTGGGCCACAGTGGTTCTTTTCTTTTCCAGCTATTCAGTTGCAGATATGCTTGTGTTGTTGGCCTCACTGTCCTTTTGCTTGACCCAATTTTGGCCAAGCTTAAGCCTCAAATTTGACTCTAGAATACTTTGATGGGAGTTCATGACTCAATGATTACAAGGTGCTGAGCCCTGTGGCTGCAAATCAAGCCAAAATCATCACCCCTCCACCACTGTGCTCAGCAGTTTTAATGAGGCGTTTGTGCTGATATACTGCTTTGGTTACATAAACATCTCCAGTTTGGTCTCATCTGTCCAAAGGACATTGTTTCAGAATTTTTGTGGTTCATTCAGATGCAACTTTGCAAACCTAATCCACGCTGCCATGTTATTTTTAGAGAAAAGAGGCTTTCTCTTGGCAACCGTTCCAAATAAGCCATACTTGTTCAGTCAAAAGAATCCAAGAGTTTCATCTCAGATTCTATAAGCTTTAGTTAGAAATTCCTCTGACCATTGCATGATCCGAGCTTTGAGGGAATTTGCTTGGATGCTCTCTCCTGGTAAGACTGTGGTATTGTGTTAAGGCACACCTGAATGCCCAGATCAGCAAAATGCCATATAGAGGTGGTCACACTGGTTGGTGATCAGTTAATCAGCTGCATTTGATTAGCAGCACCTGGCTCTTACTCCTATAGAAGAAGTTGGGGAGTATTCTTAGTTTTCACAGGACTGTATGCAGTAACGTGAAAAAGTGTCTTTTTCACATTACTGTATGGTCTTATGAATTCTTCACCATCAGGGTCAAGTGATTAGTGTAGTGGTGTACACATGCACCGTACAAGCAAAAGGTTCCTGGTTCGATTCCAGGTGAGGACATAAGCCCCTCTAGCCGTGGAGGGAAGAGTCAGGAAGGGCATCTGGTGTAAAACCTCTGCCAAATTACCAATGTGAATTAAGCCGCCGTGGCGACCCCTTGGTGGAGATTACAAAGGAGCGGCTGAAGGTGTAAAAAGAGGGTTAATTGATTTGGAAAAGACAAGCGAAAATGGTTTGGACTATTCCACCACAGTCTGAGGGACAAGACTTACTGAACACACACCAGGGAAAGATAGGGAACAGGTGAAACTAGACATTAAGGAGGGTGGGAAAAGAATGAAGGAAGGATGTATTAATAGTATGGGCACCTCAGCAGTGCTAAGGAGGTGGTGAGCTGACACCTCATCTGGTCTGTTCTTTGGTCCACCACCACATGCACTGGTCCAGTACGGGGTCTTGAATTGGTAGGTCCCAAGTGGGCCACCAGCTCCAGGTTGGTCTTGAGCTGGCAGCCTCAGCAACCCTCTGGTTCCCAACCAGGTCCTCTGATGAACTGAGCCACCCACGCCCAAAAAAATGACAAGCAGATGAAATAAGCTGAAGGACAATTTTTAAAACTAATAAATATAAAGTGGTGATGCTTAGGCACACTAAACATTAAATATACATGTGAGAAATGGTAGAGTTTTTACCAATTACCCAAAAGTGTCCATGATGATTAAATAGTAAATAATGTACGATATATTAGGGAGCTGCCTCTCTCACACTGCTTACTCACTGCAATCCTGCAGGTTAATTGCATGGTGCACAGAGCAAGATCTCAGTTACAAATGGCACAGTGTCAGCTCTGAGTCACATTATGATGCGCACACCAAAGCATTAATAGAAACTAAGCTGTATCAGTCATATAGCAACATAAAAATTTGACATTTCAGCACAGCCAGTTCTAAAATGTGTGCGTTCATGCCATATGACAGGATAATGATAAGAAAAAGATTATGGTCATGGTAAATCACATGAATAAAGAGAACATGTCATAAAATACACATTTTTTTAATTCCAAATGAAGTCTTACTTGGTATTGTATGATAAAGCTTATGTCAAAGTGATTTTGCTAACTGTATTGATTTTATGACTGTAGAGCATGAAGTTTTCAATTTGGAACTTTAAAATAGTTTGAACAAATTATCCTAATTCAGTTTTCATATAACAGCTTAAGCTTATTTAATCAAAATATGCGACTTCCCTGACTGAGCTTCTTATTACCAACTACATTTTAGATAGGAGCTGTTTAGAAACAGACCATGGAAAACCAGTTAATCCGAGATAATTTTGTACGATTAAAATTGCTGATTGCATAGCAGCCTTTAGACATACACTATGTGGACAGAAGTATTTGGTCACTTTTACATTATGTCTACAGGAGCTTTTATGTGATCCCATTCTAAATCTATTGGCATTAGTATGGTGCGCCCTTCCCCCCCACACGCAGCTGAAATGGCTTCCACTTTTCTGGGAAGGCTTTCTACAAGATTTTGAAATGTGAAGTCAGACAGTGATATTGGACGAGAGGGTCTGGTTTGCAATCTCCAATCTTGTTCAGTGGGGTTGAGGTCAGAGACCTTTGTGGGCCAGTCAAGTTCTTCCACACCAAACTCATGACCATACCTTTATGGGTCTTGCTTTGTGCATTGTGCACAGTCATATTGCAACAGAAGAAGTGCCTTCCTCCAACTATTCCCACAAAGTTTGCAGCAAGTAAATGTCCAAAATGTTTTGGTAAACTGAAGTACTGACATTTTCCTTTACTGGAACTAAGAGGCCCAGGCCAACCCTAGAAAAACAACCCCAAACATCAGTCCCCAAGTATTATCCCTCCTCCACCAGCTTTACAGTTGGCACAGTGCAGTCAGGCAAGTAAAGTTCTGGCATTTGCCAAACCCAGACTTGTCAGTCACACTGCCAGATAAAAGCATGCATCTTCACTCCACAGAGCACTTTTTCCTTAATCTAGAGTCCAGCAGTGGTGTGGAAGGGTGACCAAACCCCTAGCTCCAGTCCCCCTGAGGCACCAAGAGATTTGCCTTGTCATATCCTGCACATTTCTTCACTTATCCTGTAAATATCACTTAGTGTCAAAAAATTGCAAAACCACCCATCTTGTGTTTGTTCGCTCTTGAGTCCAAAACATTCAACTCTGACAGTTAAGCACATGAACTCTCTATGCTGGAAATAAAACCCTATCCAGTTGACATGTAGTCTGTCACACAAATGTGAAGTGTAGGACAGTGAAACACTATTGTTCTTGATACATATAATGTCACTCTTTATCCTATGAATCTCCATGCCTGGTAATTGGCAGAGAGAAAACGAGGCATCTGTGTCACTCTTTCAAACATTTACTTAAGTAAATGGTAAAAGATCTGAACATTTTAATTGTAAATTACACATGGAGAATTGGCTTATGAGGCTGCTACAGTAGCACCATGTAAATGTGTTGCGATGTAACTGAATATTTATAAGCCTTAAATTTTACTTTAAAAGGATTTGCTGCTTCAGCTGATGGGGGCAGGTTGGATAGATATTACATAAAACAAGTCACAAAAATTCAGCCGCACAAGTTTAGGCGTAAGCTTGGGTTTCTGCTTATTTTTTGAGCCACTCGCGCCTGCCGTCATAAATTTCCAACTTGAAGGCAACAAGGTGCAACAGCATGATGCTGAGTGTTGATGCTGGTAAACTGACACTCCTTGCAGTAATTTTATTTATAGCATGATCAAAAAAAATGTAAATCGGCTCCTGCACTTCACTTCTCGCATTTCAGGCAGCTCTGAAAATGCTGGAGTGCTTACAGAAAAAACGAAATGACAATCTCCAAAATCTTGATGAACTAACAACATCTGAGTGCACTTTTCACAGATGAGCCTCTAAGCACGGCTGTCAGCTGGTTTCTGCCGAATCCTCCTTTGCACTGTGCTGTCTGCAGAGCAGTGATAGTGAAAAGAACCTGTCTGTAGTTACTTTCTGGCACATCATCTCAGCTGACTATTTGACTTTGATTCATGCCCCATCCTTCTCCCAAGAAAAACTCATCTGAAGTCACTTCACCTCTCCTTCACCTGGTGGATTTTAAAGCGGGACACAGTCATAGGCTACTGAGTGGAAGCCGATTGGTTGGAGTAGCAGTATAACTGCTTCCTCTTGGTTTTGCTTTGGTTATTTGGCAGAAGAGGAGTTTTATTTCTCATGAGTACCTGTTCATAGCTCCAGGCAACAGATAGACCATTCACCAACAACTGAGTTACTTCTAAAGCGTTGCTTTTAAAGTGGTGTGTTGCTACAGCTTTAAATTTGTAGCAGGCTTGATATATATTACACGGTTCAGCATTTCTTCTTAAACACCAGTACTGTGCGATGGATTTGTGGACATGTGACTCAGTTCAGCCAGGAGCTGCTCATCTGGGGAAGCAGTCAGGCCCACATATGTCTGCAAGTCGTCATTGTGTTTGAACCTGGATATTTCATGCTGTAACATGAGAGGCCTCGAAGTTCATCTCCTGTACCTGTTTATTGAAATCTCTCTGCAGCATTTTTTTACATTAGGCTTGCTTCAAATGCACATGATTAATTGATCACCAGCAAGCGTGAAGACCTCTTTAAAAGCAGATGTTGTGGTAGTTTGCTGGTCTGGAGCATTCAGGTATGTATTAACACAATGCTACGGTCTTCCCAGGAGTGGACGTCTCAGCAAATTCACCACAAGCTCAGAGGAACTGCAAGCAAAACCCCCCAAGAACTACATCTCAGACTCTACAGGCCTCAGCATGTTAAATGTTTAAGTTCACGACAGTACAACTAGCAAAAAGATTGAACCAGTATCGCTTGTTTGGAAGGGCTGCCATGAGAAAGACACTTCTCTTGAAAAATAACATGGCGGCATCGCTTAGTTTTTGCAAAGTTGCATCTGAACAAACCTCAAAATTTCTGGAAAAATGTTTTTTGGACAGACCGGACCAAACTGGCGACATTTGGTGAAAACCAAATATAGTATATCAGCACAAACACCTCATACAAACTGAGGAGTCTTGATTTTGGCTTGTTTTGGGCAATCACTGAGCCAACCATGAACTCCATAGTATACCTAGGTATTCTCGAATTAAATGCGAGGCCATCTGATGGAAAATTGGGTCATTCCACAGGACAGTGATCCCAAGCACTGCAGCAAATCTACAACAGAATGACTGAAAAAGACAAGACTCAAGGTGCTACAATGGCCCAATCAAATTCTAGACCTCAACCTGGCAGGACCTTAAGAGAGCTGTACATTAACAAATGCCTGCAAACGTCAATGAACTGAAGCAACATTGTGAAAAAGAGGGGGGTCAAAATTTTTTCACAGTAGCATGTGAGAATAAAAAAGTCATACAGAAAATGATCATTTAGAGTTATTGCTGAATAAAGAGGTTCTCTAAGCTTTTGAATCATGGGGTGCATTCAGTTTTTATAGGGCAAAAACTCTTTTTCATATGACTGTACAGTTATTATGAAGGGGAAGCTACTCATAGAGGGCAAAGCTTTTTCTTTCACCAGCTTGTAAACATCCATTTTATTGCTGTTTAGTTTAGTTCATGGGAGCCAGCCTCAAGTGGCCACTAGAGGAACTGCTTCATTTTTCTCTTCCAGAGATTGCTGCTTGGTGTAGACCAGAGTAACACAGTTTTCTCTCTCTTTCTTATGTAAAGGATAACATGTGCTATATATATATATATATATATATATATATATATATATATATATATATATATATATATATATATATATATATACATACAGAGGTC
>VUQH01041366.1:0-14116 GCA_015106775.1 Etroplus canarensis | reverse complement strand
AGGGTATGGTACCACAGTGTGTTCCAAAACTTCTTTTATGCAGACAGAGGGGGTTGTAAGTAATCCAGCAAAGTTGGAACACCTGTAGGAATTAGCAGCACCAGCTTTCAAGGCTTGATCAACCACCATTGCTGCAGAACAGCTTTAAATTGTTAACCCACTTTGTGTTCTCTGAAAAACACCTTTTGGTATAATTCTGAAATGTACATTATTTTTCAGTTTTGGGTAACCTTACCTTTTTTTTTAACCTCTGGCAGTTCACCACTTACCTTTGTACCATTTCAAGCTATTCATTGGACTTGAATTGCAATAAATAACTGGAAAAATTAGGGTGTTCTAAAACTTTTGACCGGTAGTGCATATAAGTTACCAATACGTCATGTATATGTCCATAATTAAAAAAATAAATCATAAATAAATCATAGTTCTGCGTATGCCAGCGTTTTAGAGAAATTTTGGCAAATGCTGGTTAATTCATTAAGGTGTAACAGGGGCTTAAGAAGCCAATCACAAATATAAACCTCTCAGTCTGTTTTAGCACCACATTCACATCAGTATAAATGACCTGCCTAATTTGTATCAGCGTAAAGCAGTATATGACATACAAAACACAAAAATTAACAAGCTTAAGTCAAAGAGAATTGACAAGAAAGCCTGAAACTGATTGACATTTCTTGTTGGAGAACATGACAGCTTGTTGGTTTTGCTAATCTTAGATTGGTAACATACAGCATCCAGGCATATGCTGATCTTAGCCTGAGGTTATCTCAATACCTGTCAAGAAACATAATGTGTCATGAAATTCACAAGGGAAATTTGCTTTATTAAGGATCTGTTTTTCTGATATGAGTCAGCTGCTGATTAATTATTTTGCAGCCATGCAGCATACTTCATAGGAAAGCTCATTCAATGTAAGTGAAGGGAAAAATAATTTGTTTCACTTTCTGTGTGTTTGTGGGAGCAAGTTTTGGGCTGCTATAAAAATATCTGTGGAAAATATGTGTGGCACAGATGAAAACAAAAATCTGACTTGAACTAGCAACACTAACAAAGCTTTGGATGAAGGAGGGAGACTGGAGATGAAAGGTTCAGTAGAAATGTTGCAGTCTCAGGAGACTGAATGGTAGCCTCAGGGTGTATGGTGTAATACTAAGCCTGGCTGCATGCAGTCTGAACACAACCTGCTGTTCAGTTAACCTTTAGGGAAATACTGTGCCTGACTTCACTGCTTTCTGGTACTTCACAGCTTGAGCTTATGGGGGGTCTAAAGCGAGGGAGTTTAGATCAGAGTGTGCACACGCACCCACTGAGGAACCGGTGCCAATCAAATAGAGATAGAGATACACATCCACACATTCTCAGAAACGTTCGTAAGTGTTGCACGTAAAAACTTCTTTTCCCCCAATGATGAAACTGATTTCTAAGCCAGTCACACATGCATGAATACACACAAACACATCAAAGGTAGCACACGCTGCTTATCAAAGTAAATTTTTCCTACTGTTTCCTTCCTATGAATCTTGCCTTTCTGTTACTCAAAGTTTATTTTTTACAAGTGTTTTTGGTTTTCTGATTTCCATATACAGGGTTCTTACATTTTCATGATGGAATAACAAGAGCTCAGAGAACACAGACACACTCTGTTCTTCCCCACATCATGGTCTGTAACTGGTTGCCTTACATACAGTGAGACAGCCATGCAGCCTGATCTCTGGATCCTGACACTGTGCCCATTGTGCGTGGCAAGCAAGAAGGCACTGGTCTTATACAGTGAGATGCAATGCTGTTCCGTGGTTATTAGTGAGGACAATGGGTCTCTTAGTGCACAGTGTGTATGACTCAGTCAGATTGCCAACTATAGACAGAGGCGATGGGCAGGCATGGACCAGGCACAATGCCTACACAAATCTATAACCATAATGACAGACAAAACACACACACAAACATACAGACCTGTTGGACAGCTGGCTGTATAGACACACAGAAGCTCCAGCACCGCCTCCATGGTGGGGTCGTCCAATAGGAGCCAAGGCCAAAGAGCACCGAGTGCCAGTGTTAGGTGAGCATCTGTGGCAACCTCCTACACACACACACACACACACACTTTATACAACAGCCCAAACACAGATGACAGTAATCAACAAAAAATGAAAAAATGCCTCAATATTTTCCAAAGTGTGCAGGGAAAGCACACAGGGTGGAGAATGATGGCAGGGTAAACACTGCAGCAGAGCCTCCATGGCTTTTTAGACCGAGGTAACTAGTGACTGAAAGGCCACTTAGAAAATGCAAACCAGCTAAAAAGCCTCATAAGTAATGACATTATAGATTGAAAGAAGTTAAACATGCTGAAATGTTAGCCTGGCCATGTACATTTAGGCAAATTTCATTTACAGAAACAGCTCTGGTACGCTGGGGTTCCATCAAAAACCAATTAGCAATAGGGAATTAAAAGGCAGGCAGAGGCTCACTTTGCATTCATCGTTGCAGTAAAGAGCACTCCGCAGGATCTCCACAGTCAGCTTGACTTCCTTTAAATAGCCCTCTTCCTGATAATATGGACAAACAAAAAACAAAGACCAATAGGTTTCATTTTCCAAAGGGAAAAGCATTCTTTACTGTAGTCATTAAAAACTTGAGTAGAGTTTGCAGACTTTTTGCTGACAACTACAACACAAATTCTTAATATTTACCCAAAAATTAATTCATGTTGAATTTGTTTGTTATACTATCCAAAGGGAAAGAAAAACACAGGCATCATATAAATAAAGATTGGAAATTTCCATGCAGTATGTGCTCACCTTTTTGCGGTGGAAAGCCTTGCCAGGTCGGACTGACTCCAGGTGGAGCTGGGAATGAGTTTGCTTCAGTTGCTCCACACATGTGTCAATTAAACCAGCTATAACAGAAAATACTCAGAAATTAATAGTAGGTCAAAAATGATGAATAAATTTGTATTTATAATTAAACATTACTTAACAGCTGACAACTATAACTCTTAACAATAGGTTTGCTTCATAGATTAACTTTTAGGTAATAGATATCAAGTGGGACAGGGTTTCAAAATGCAAATTAACAGGAAGAAACCATTACACATCGCGAGAGTAAACGATAGGTGATAATCTAACTCCAGTCAGAGATTTGGGGACTTACCTTTAGCTGCATAGTTTTGAGCTGTGGGACTGCAGGATAGCAGTGTCATCAGAGCTCTGGCTCTAAGTTTCTTTAAAGGGTCCTGAATGGGCCTCTTCTCAAAACTCTGACATCAACAGTTAAAGGAGTAGAGTGATCATTTCGCACATTAGCACACTCTTAAAAGGCAAACATTTCAAAGTCTTACATAGTGCTGATCATATTTTAAAAATAACTCCCAGTTAATACCATCACGCCTAGGTTAACAACACAGCTAATGACCGTAGAGACCATTGTATAGCCATCACTGGCCCACCAACCTGTAGTAACAGTTCACACAGCTCGCTGGCTGAGGGACCATTCAAGATGTCTGACAGAGAGGTGGCTTGTTTAGAGTTGGAGGTTGTAACCTCTTGGCCCCGGCTCTTTGCTTCCTCTGTGAAAATTGTAGAGAGCAATTGCAGAGCCACTGCATGGAGGCGAGGTTCTGCAAACTTCTCATTTATACACATTGATAATGTTCCTACACACATACAGGGAAAATAAGAGTAAATAGCTTTCTTTAAAAGAATAGAAAAACATAAGGTTACATACAGCTAAATATCTGTTCACAAATGAGGCAGCATGCACGTTTGAAAAAAAAATTATGTGTAGGTGACTGCCTACACATTCACTAATCATTTGAATGTGTAGGCAGACACCCAGATATCCTAAGAATGCAAACACAAAAATACGCACAAAGGCTCAGCACTATTTTACTGCACTCATCAGACTTTCCTGCTGTGTCATTAATCAGAGAAAGACAAGTAGGGGTAGTATGAGGACAGGATGCAATTATCCTATCTTAGCATCTGTTCAACAAAGTTAATATAAACAGTAATGATGCTAAGAGGATGTTAAAAAAACAGAATTGATTTTTTCGGCACCAGATTTAAGACTGCACAATTATACCTAAAATGCTAATCCTGATTATTTAGTCAGTTACTGCAATCAACATAATCACCCTAATCACAGTTATCAGTCTTTTATGATGCAAGACCTCATTTCATCAAGCAAAGATCTTGTCTCTTAAACCTCAGTGGGCTGTTTAAATAAATGAAATACCAAATTTTACAATAGTATATAATTGTAAAATGTGAGATGTGATCAATAATACATGATTATACGATAAATTCTGCAGTCCAAATTGGAATAATTACTTTTTATTTCAGTTCTTCTCATTTACTGAGCAGTGTCTGAGTACCTGCAAATGTTCGCCAGTGTCTCCCCAGTGCAGCAGAGACAGATGGGTGCGCTGCTGCGCCATCCCTCTTCACCAGAGTAGCCAGGAGCACAAACACGTCTGCCCAGCACATACAAACCATGTCCCGGGTACCTGTGTCTGAGGAAGGAAAGAGTGAGTCACAAATTTTATGACTCGAGACAGCCACAAAGCCAAACACAGATCACACTACAGGGCATGATGCAGAAAGCGTGGGATGAATTTCTAAGAAGGACTTGTTTTTTAAGAACTTATGTAGATTTTTGAAAAAAGGTCACTAATGGTGGATTACATACTAGTTTTGGAAAACATTAATGTATACATATATGTTATTACCAACTTTACATTATTTTCTTTAAATGTAAGATTAGTTTCTGACCTAATCCTTTGATGTCCAGCATGAGCACTGCCACCAGAGAAGAGAACAGCTGTTTCAGGAAGTCCATCTGACCAATCAGTTCCTCACTCACCATGACATATGAGTGCAGGAGTTTGGAAAAGCTGGACAAGAACTGAAGTATGGTGATAAACTAGAATGAAAAAAAGCATGCACACATTTAATGAGGAGTTAAGGTTAGAGAAAAGAATTTATAATAATAAATAGGAACAAATCTGCAAAACAATGGTATGTTTGAATATAAGCTTGTTAAGTATTCCACCCACGTTGAAATCTGGAGGTGCCCTTAGATAACCTTGTGCTGCACTGAAACGCACACTGTTCTTTACCAACCCACCATTTTGTTGTTTTTTTTTGTATGCTATAATAACAAAAAAGTTGGAAAAATCTTCAGAAGTGTCTATCACAGTGTTCCTCACCTGACTTTTGATGTTTTCCCTCTCTCCTGGAAGGACATTTGGCGTCTTCAGCTCAGTCAGACACTTTTCAATGGGCCCAACAACCACCAGACTGAAGAAGAAAACAAACATGATGGAAAAAGTGTGTGCTTGCAAGAAACTAACTACAGAGGAACAGGGCTACAATTTAAGTATGTTCTCTACCGAGTCAAATATGCACACATTTATCTAATAATTTATTATTCTAAAAAAAAATTTACTTTGCAGGAATGCAAAATGCTTTTTGATAATTTTTTTTTGTATTTTATGTTCACAAAAACAATAACTTTCTACCACGAGAAATATTTTTAACTAAAAACTAAAACAATGAATTGGTTATCAGAAGTACTAATATAATCTTTCTCTTCACAGACGTCTCCTCAGTAACTAAAGCCTAAACATTTAAATGCAAGGCTTGTTAATGATAATACATTAAGGGGGGGAGCCTGTTGTGTTCACATGGACTGAGCATGTGACTTTTTACCTTGCCATGCCTTTCAGGAGCTGGTTATGTCGGATAGCAGCATGGGTGAAATCTGGCAGGATGGCCAGCAGGTTGGTCAGCAGGCCACAGTGAGCCGTCAGGAGGTCAGGCGTTACCAAGACAACAGGTTCCATGGCTGAGGGCTCATCCTGTCGGGAGTCCAGCGAGGTAAGGGAGTTGCTGGTGTCTGTATCACTCTGGCCTATGAGACACATCAATAGACAGCTAATAGAAACGCTTCCCCAAAGGTTCACACACTGTGAATCACATCTCTGTCTCTGTCCCTGACCACATAATCAAAAGCATCAAACCAAAGAAAAACACCAGAGAACAATGTTCTACTTTCTCAACTGTATATTTAAGGTACTGACCTAAATACACAAACGGTGGGAATGGTTTTAGTTTATAAAACTCACTCACCATATTGTGGTCCACTGTTTTCAAAGGAAAATAATGTGAAAGTTTATGTGGTACGAAAACCCAAACATGCAGTGTTACTATGGCTGTGAATGCACATGTGCCCAGACTTGTACACAGACATTTCTCTTTTTAGTACCTTGAGCCATCAGTCTGCTGGCAGCGGTATCTTCTGTCATACTCAATGGGGAGAGAACCTTTGGGGAGTGTGGCCTTGAATCTCTTATCTATAATGCACAATATTAATAAGATGTGAGGATCCATTTGACTTATTGCAGCAGTTTATTTGTTGGTGTGTATATTGGTGTGCTGACCACAGTGCTAGAGGTGGAGAGAGAGCTGGAGGGTCTGCTTGAATTCACAGTGGGTGCTGGTGGGTCGCACCTCCAAAACTGCAGAGAATTCTCAGAATCTATTGAAGTAGATAAATACAATAAAACAACAATATCATACGATAGAAGAAAATGGAGTAAAATCAAAAATGACAGTCACTGTGGATGGTGTACTGCCGGTACACATCCACAGCATCCTTCCTGAAGAGTGTAATTAAACAAAAGCAAAAGAATCATAGCTTACCTGTTAAAGCACTCTCCTGAGAACTTAGTCCACTGTGAGAGCCAGCAATAGGATGGATGTGGAAAGTGGACCTGCCACGGTAACAACTGGAGGCAGAGAGAGCCACATGCTGGAAATACTGACAATGGCAGAGCAGAGCCTGTAGTGCTGGAAGACCCACCAAAGACATTCCAGACACCTCATCGTGGACACATGGGTGCTGGATGAGGAGAAGGTGAAGTTGAATCAGTGCAGAGAGATTTGATGTAAATATTAGAATGTTATGGCACAATTATAATCTCTATTTAAATCTCACACAAAAACAAATAAAAGTGAAGGGAGGTGAAAAAGGGACAAACTATAGAGGTTAAGGACATTCGTTAAGTTGCTTCAGTGATGTAAGACATAATTTCTTTCATTTTACAAATGTCACTTCATAACTACAGGATGACATTTTGTGTCCTAGTTTTTTGTTTTCATATTTTTCTTTTCTTTTCATATAGCCCCCGCACAGCGAGGCAGCAAGTGTAACAGTTTGCTTTGTACTTTGCACTGTTGTCTACATCAGATTTAGCAAACAACAGCTTTTATAAGGTAAGAACAAATAGTACCTTTTATTTCTGACATACATGAGCAATGGCATGCTGAATTAGGATTAATTCAATGTTTTGACAGAGATTTAAATGTAATTCTTTTGGATGTAAGTGCTGGAAGCACACACCTCAGTACAGCTTCAATTCTAGTAACACCCCTGAACCCTGCAGGGCTCAACAAGAGAGGAGAGGATGGTTAGGAATGGAAAGGAGGGACAGAGAGGGGATGTAAACAGAAAAAAACCAAAAGAGAGGGAGAGTGAAAAACAGTCCATGGTCTATAAAAGCTTTTAACTGGCTGGCAGATCTGCTGACCTGCCAGTGGGAGTCCTTGGCCTCCTCTGCGTTGGCAGGCATAGGCATCACCAGCAAATTCTGCAGGATAAATGCAGCCTAGACACACAAACCATTAAAAAGAGAGACATACACACATGCACACACTGAGTCGACTTAACCTAAATCAGCAACAGTGCCATCTGCCTTTATTTGTCTAGTAATACATACAAGTCAGCCTCATTTTCTGACCACTCAATTAATGAAAATAAATTATGCTTTGCTTCCACCAATAATTCATTTTGGCACAAAGAAATTTGCATTCTATATTTTGGCCTAGGACTCCTTGCAGTAGGCTATTTATTTCCTCGTGTTGCAACCAAAATTGATAATATGTAACATTTCTGGGTTATAACAGCCATTTATTAAGCATAGTTGCTTAAATGCTGTACCTCTCTGCGGACCATGCTGCTTTCCTGATGATCCAGGAGGATGTTGAGTAATGTGCCCCACAGTCCTCCACTTATATTCTGACAGCTGGCACACAGTGCCTGGCACCCGCTGGGCAGTGAGGAAAGAGCTGCACCTAAACCCAAACTTGCAAATCTCACCTGATATGAAAGAGGAGACCCGCATTTGGGTAGATGTTTGAAAAAAGAGACAGAGCACTGAGATGTAGATGTATAAAAAAGATTTAAAAACAAAACAACGTGACAGATTTCAAACTGCATGGCATGCTGATGTCAGGGGACACCTCTATAGCGAATAAGTAAGCACTTAGCAATGGATTTTTTTCATAATATTAGGCTGGCATTTAAAGAGTCTTCCTTGTCAAGGAAGCCTCTTAGACTGACTTGTGTGGGAACTTATTTTTGAGACAGACAATTTGGTACAACTAGCTGTCATGTACTTCCTTTATGTCTTTGAGTTCCTGTGCAACTGTTATATGGGCTTCATTTTGTCCCAAAATCCAAATATCTAAACAGTTATTTTAAAACAGTGTTTATAGCGTGAAGCTGCAGAACCAATAAAAAACTCCTGAAAAGTTGGGGCTATATGGTCTCATGCTGAATTCATATGTTTAAGTATACGTACTGATTCACAAATTTGTTTAAATCCAAGAAAATCAGAAACTAGTTACGATCATTACCTCTTGATCTCGGTCCACCCATAGTGGGATCAGCCAGGCTAAACCCATTTGAGAGGAACTAGCCTCCTCAGCAGCTGCTTCATTCCCCAAAGACCATTGCGAAATCATGTCCTGGGGTAGGAAAAAAATGAAGTTTTGAATTAATCTGTAGTAGTTCACGTCTATTAAAAACAGTGGACTCTCAAATCATCAAACATGGTGCTGTTATATAGTCCAGTTTAAAGACACCTACCGTGTCCTTGTTTTGGGCCATCATCTCATGAGACAAGTGGAGCAAGCAGATGACAGCATTCTTGGTCACCCCTTTCCCCATGAAAGACAAGGAGTTCCCTCCCCATTCAACATAAAATGAGGATATCACCTGTATAAATGACACACAATATATTGGAAATATTCTACCCATATGTACCCATTAGGAACACAACACCATACAAAAGGCTGAAGTGTTTTGTATTTAGTATGTAATATCAAATGTTACACCTGGTTTCCTTACAGTCTGAACACCAAAGGCAAAGTCAGTTAAGCAAACAGAGTACTTGGTTCCGTGTTAATGCAAACAGTATGCTTGTCATGCAGCCCACTGCATCCAAATGAAAATTAAATACAGCTGAGACTAATTATTTTTGCTTTGGTATGCCATCAGGATGTGCGGCTGCGCATATGAACAGATGAAGCGAAGAGCCCAGAGCTTGCTGAGATTCAGGCCCTTACATTGCCAGAGGTGTCAACGAGAGAGAGACTGTGACCTATAACAGGTGCAAAGTGGGTGAAAAGGTTAATAAGGTTAAGGTTAAAGAGGCAGAGATTTGAATGTAATCAGAGAGATGGAAGCTGCCACCACAAATCCTAAATAAAAAAGGAAATTAACCTTCAATCTTCAATAAATGTTAATTTATGTTGATAAAAGCAGCCCCAAAAACAAGCAAAAGGCTGTTTTTGTGTAAACAGAATAGTCTATTTCTCAGGGGTCTTCATCTCAAAGCAAAAATAATATTGGACACCTCTGTGCTTAGGACTGCTGTGCAAGCTGGTCTACACTGAGTTACGCTATTGTTTTATGGACTGTTGAACAGCTGAACAGATGGAAAAGGCAAGGTTGATTAATTTCATCAGCATCCTCACAGTGTGGCATGTCTAATCAATGAAATTTTTAACTTTTGTTATTCATGTCCCGCAACCACATTTTGTTTAATTATAATTAATTCCTCAGAAAGTACTCCATTTGTCTTTTATTCATTTCTGTGGGCTTTCTTGTATCTGATGAGGAGGTAGTACGTTTGCATGTGCCAATGCAGCATAAGAACATATGCACACACACACTGTGCAGATACAGAACTTCACACACATGCCAAATACAAACCTGTGCTGATGCACAAACACACACCTCTAATAACCCACTGAGATACTTGGAGCAAAGGGAGCTGGGCTCAAGCTCAGGGCAGTGTGAGCTCCAGCCAGGCTGGGCAGTGAGGCTGACCATGCCCTGCAGTGTCCTCTCCAGGCTGGGAAGGCCATAGAAACGTGGGGCATCAGACACCCGTAGGCCCTGAAGCAAACGGACAGCCAGCTGGCTCTTGAAGGGGCCAGCTAATGCCAAACATAGCCTGGACGGGCAGGAAAAGAGAGAACGAGAAAGAGTGAAAGAGCGAGAAATGAGCAAAGAGTATAATTAAATTTTTTTTTTTTACCAAAAAAGATATTTTGAAAAAAACAAAACAAAAAATTCACATCACTATTAGCAGAAGAATTGTGGAAACCCAACTGTGCCGCAGATGTAGGGCAGAATAAAGCATTTTACCTCTTATTAACAGATAAAAACAGTTCTTCAGATTACATGTTACATTGCATTATACATTATAATGTAAGGCAGAAAAAACTTTCTAACCATTCAAATTATTTAACATGGTGTGGTTCATTCACAAAATAAAATTACTTAACCTTAAAAAGGAAGAAAACCATAGTTGACTTTACAGCAGCAAGCCACAGTCTGTGTGTGAAACCATCATACCTGTCAGCGGTGTGTGATAGACAGTGTAGTAAGGTGTTAAAGAAGTTGGTGAGCTCTCTCTGCAGTCTTTGGTTAACATGGTTCTTTAGTTCTTGAGGCTCCCCTGTGCTCTGATTTGAGGTCTGCATCTCTATACCAAGCACCAAATTAAGGAGAGATGCAGTGTCCTGGAAGATTGTTGGATAAATGCAGAGTAATATTTATTTATTTTCTTTTGGTTTGTTGTTGAATTTTATAAAGTTTTATCTAGCTAGTGATGTTTCTGTTTAGAGGGGATATTTTTTTTTAGTTACAGGGTTATTATCTGCCAGTTTATAAATTAAAGAAAAAACTGACCCATGGAGAGGGGCAAAAAGTGTATGCATATGCAACCACCTCCTTTCTCCCTAAAACTCTGCTCTAGAATGCCAAACAGCTGAATTTCTTACAGAGCAGTGTACACAGAGTGGGTAGTTAATCCAAGTCTATGAAGTGACAGATGTTCCTGAAACAGCTCAGTAATTACAGAAAAGTCAGAGCAGCACTGCTCACCCCTACCAGGCATTCAGTGTGAGTCTGCTTTAGCTGCCAGGGGAGGAATTATTGTTTACACACACATTAATGAGAAAGCCAAGGTGAAACTGATTAAATACAAAAAGAAGCTCTCTCTCTCTCTCTCCACTGAAACAGTGTGATGATTCTTCTGCTAAGGCAAAAAATATCAACGCAACTTTGTTTTAAGAGCTTAGGAAATAAGATCTGCCACAGGTCTGAGGTGGAAAGCTATGAAACTGTTTTTCTGCTTTTATGAAAAAGTAATATGTTTGGCTCATCTGACGGTGTGTGTGATTTATTCACGCTTTGATTGCACATATATAACTTTCTGTGTTGGAGAGAGTCTAACCAGATTATAAGCTAATGAAGATGCATACATGCATATTTTACTGGTATTAACAGGGTTAGCAATGATAGTATACATAAACAAGTACAGTTTGTATGGATAAGACTAGTTTAATGCGAAATTTCTAACCAGAATCCTAAGACTGATGTAATGTTTAACTTGCACACATTGTGTAAATAAATTAACTACAATTTTGAGTCAAAATCTTAAGAAATATTATACTACCGCAGTCATGTTTTACTTCCACACATCTCCAAGTGTAAATAAGCTTTACCTGGTTGAGAAGCATCTCCAATATCCAGCGTAAGTCTTTGTCATCTGGGTCAGCCAAAAATTCTGTGTGCATCCGTGTGAAGTAGGCATTCAAAAATGCAATAATGCCCACCAGCAACCTTTCATCTTCAACACTGGCTGGACGCACCTGGAGAAACCTGCAGGAAGGAAGAGGAAGAGACAGAGTATGTGACAACACTAGGAGGAAAACATGGATGAAAAGAATAAGAATTTATTCTAAGAAGCTAAAGTGCCATCCTCTTGTGATTTTTATAATTTATTTATTTTCTTCTCATTCTGACTTATGCCGCTAGATAGGAAAAACCCAGAGGGAGGACGATAAACTGATGGAATAAATTCAATCAAATCAAAGAAACAATTGGCATACTTGCATGTATGTTCATAAGGCTTGTTATTTTTACTGAAGTATTACAATTCAATCATGTTTAAGAAGGAACAGAAGACCTACAATATTTTTAAGATATATGTCCTCAAAATGTTGGGTGGAGGTGATGGCTAATCAAACAAAATATGCAGCTTAAACTAAATAAGTAGGCAAATGTAGAAAAACAAATCATACCTTGACAAACCACACCTTTATTGAAAAATACAGGCTCTGTGTTATATCTTCTGTGAACCTTGAAAGGCCAAAACTGGCATCTTTAATTCATATCTGATTCTTGAAAATATACAGATACAAGATAAAAATAACCTATATATGGCCATACTATGAGATATTACACTCAATTCGCTTAAAGAGTAAGTCTAAACAAGGCACATGTTGTGACCCTGTTTAAACCCAAATAAACAGTGAATGAGCTTATTTAGACCCTATAATAACAGAGAATAGTACAAAGGCAATATTTAAAATTTCAAAACTGACAATGTCTTAAAAAAAGAGGTTTTTTTAGTTTGTTGCCAGCCACACATTTCAGCAAAGTTTTTTAAGTGTCCTGCATCACCTTCTTTTATAACATTAGATGTAGGTGTTAACGCACTGAGGAGCCTAGTTGCTGTAGTTCTGAAAACAAGATGTTTTTCCACTCTTCCTACAGGATTTTAGCTGCTCAGCACTTCAGAGCCTCCTTTGTCATATTTTGTCACATCATGCACAAAATTTCTGACATGTGCCAGCGTATGGCTCTCACGTCCTTCATACGCAGGCCCTAAGTTTAGGTAAGTTGTACGATAATTGACACATGTTCACACATGTTACTTGTAAGTTACTCATAAATTGAAATACGTTGAGATAATGTCTAGCGTACCCAAAACTTATTTCTAACCTATGAGTAACACGCTTTGAACCTATGTGTACCTTATATCAAACTTACCTCCAAAGCATATTGATGTATGTAGACATATGTTCCGGATGACCGCAGCACTTACTGAACATGTTTCTAACCTACAGCTACCATATAATGGCATGGCTTGGCTGAGAGTAGGTGTGTTAAGCCCCTGTCACACCATGACGATTTAATAAGCGTCTGCCAGCGTAGGAAAAAAAACTGCAAGTACGTCAATTATATTTATTATTCGTACGTTATTATTCTTCTTTGGACTTTCTGCCTGCAGTAATGCGAAGGCTCGAGTCTAAGTACAATCTTTTATTATTTCAGAGACTGCAAGCATTGCTTCTTGCATGGCACCAAAAGAGCCTGTGCTGTCTCCTGTTCGGACCTGTTTCAGTGACTCTTTAGCCACTCGCCTTTAGTTTCCCTTTGTAGTGATATTTCTTTGGAGCCTTTGTTAGCTTAGCAACTGTTGCTACTAGCCCTTGTGTTGTTGTGTCACGCTTGAGTTTGCCAACCTTAAATTTGTTTTGATTCTTGTCCTTTCAAACATTTGAAGCTAACCTCAGTTGCATTGGTTTTCCCTCTGTGTTATTAATTAAAGCCTTTGTTTACTCACTTTGTTGTGTACCTGCGTTTCAGTCCATAAATAAATAAACTGCTAAATTATGACAGTTCTTAGAATTTTTCTTCGGCATGATGGTGATGTTGATACTGCGAATAGGCTACAACAGGCTATACAGAAGTTGTGAACGCTGGTAACATGCTAAGCGTTCTTTGGTATGCGTTATCTATAACATATCAAAACGTTCTATATAAGTTAATAATACGTTATGTAAATGTCCATAATTAAAAAAAAAAAAAAAATCATAGTTCTGTGTACGCCAGCGTTTTAGAGAAATTTTGATGCGTCGGCATATGCTGGTTAAATCATCAAGGTGTGACAGCGGCTTTAGCTGAGTGTGTG
>VUQH01041365.1:3645-26434 GCA_015106775.1 Etroplus canarensis | reverse complement strand
GTATCAACATCACTATCATGACGAAGAAAAACACGGAAGAACTGTCTTAATTTCACAATTTATTTATTTATGGATTCAAAACTAGGTACACAACAAAGCGAGTTGACAATAACACTGAGGGAAAACCAGTGAAACTGAGGTTAGCTTCAAATGTATGAAAGGACAAGAATCAAAACAAAACTAAGGTTGGCAAACACAAGCGTGAAGCAATACCACAAGGGCTAGCAGCAACAGTTGCTAGCAAAGGCTCCAAAGAAATAACACCAATCACTACAAACTAAAGGCGAGCAGCTAAAAAGTCACTGAAACAGGTCCAAACAGAAAACAGCATTGGTTCTAATTGGCATGCTAGAAGCAATGCTTACAGTCTCTGAAGTAATTAAAGATTGTATTTAGTCTCAAGCCTTGGAGTTACTGCAGGCAGAAAGTCCGAGGAAGAATAATATCCAGGAATAATGGCAAGGGAGATCTGAAGGAGACAACTGAATAGGTGAGTAGTGGCATATGAGTCTGTAGATTGCTGTCAGCTAGAGGGAACTCCTAGAGCAAGGAGCTGGCCAAGTGATGGAGAGAGAGCGAGTGAAAGTGTGGCTGATGCCTGCTCTCAGCCAAGCATTTGCCATTATACGGTAGCTGTAAGTTAGACACACGTTCATTAAGAGCTGTGGTCATCCGGAACACATCAAATACGTCTGCATAGGTCAATATGTGTTGAAGATAAGTTCAACATAAGTTACACATAGGTTCAAAGCATATTACTCATGGGCTAGAAATAAGTTTTGGGTACACTAGATATTAAGCCCTTATCACGCCTTGACGATTTTAACAACTATATGCTGACGTCTGAAAAAATCTGCAAATACGCTGTCATACGTCAAATAAGCATTGGTAAGTTTTGTATAAGTTAAGAGCATGCTGAAGCATGCCAGTATATGTCGTAGTACAGCGAGGTCACCGGAAAATTTTGAGCATGCACAAAATTTCCGATGTATGCCAGCATATGGCTCGTATGTCGCACATACACGGGCCATATGTTGCAGGTACGTTATGCATACGTTGACTCACGTTACTCATAGGTCAAAATACATTGATAATGTCTGGAAACGTATTAATAACCTATGAGTAATGTGTTTTTAACCCATGTGTAACATATATCGAACTTACCTCCAACGCATATTGACGTTTGTAGACGTATTTGACGTGTTCTGGACGTACTTAATATGTTTCTAGCATACAGCTACCGTATAGTGGCATATGTGCTGGCTTTAAGGGACGTGGTATAAATGGGCTTCAGGCTGTGAATGCTGGCAATACACTAGCATTTGTTGGTATCACGTTCTACATATGTTAGCAATACACTATGTATACGTCCATATAGCATCATTGTTCTGCGTATGCCAGCATTTTAGAGGAATTTGGATGCATCGGCATATGTTAAATCATCATAACATTACAGGGCCCTTATCTTGACTCATGAGTAACTTACAGGTAACGTGTGTCAATGATTCCATAACTTACCTACAACTTATAGCTCGTGTATGCGGGACATATGAGCCATATGCTGGCATCCATCAGAAATTTTGTGCATGCTCAAAATTTTTCGATGGCCTCGCCGTACTACGACGTATACCAGCATGCTTCAGAGTGCTCTTAACTTATACAAAATTTACCAATAACTTATTCCATGTAGGGCAGCATATTTGCCAAATTTTTCCTGTGTAGGTATACACTGGTTAAAATATCAAGGTGTGACAGGGGCTTAAGTTGCACTTGGCTCGTGAGCCAGCGGGTGGAAACTTTACCCTTCTTCACACTTCAGGTTGTGCGCGCATATGTGTGTGTGTGTGTGTGTGTGTGTGTGTGTGTTTTTATGTTTGTGGCAACTGTGATATTAATATATTTGCCGCTGTGCTCATCTTTTAGTGATGGGGATTGCAGAACAGACCAAAGGCTGGTGGTGTGAGGTCATATTGAAGACAAAACCAAAACAAACAAATAGACAAAAAACAGAGTACCCAAGACAAGAACAGAAGGAGGCATAAGTATTTTTATCTAAGCTAGATTCTACAAATTCAGACTTATTTTTATGTTTTTCTCTCTGCTTCACTGAACTATGTAAACATACAAGGCTCCGGATATTCACCCACCACTAATGCATTAGACAATAATAGAGCAATGCAAAATAAGATAAAAGCACTTAAAAATAATCAATATCACTCCACCCTTGCTATTCAGTGAATTGATGCCATTAGCAGCGCACATGTAGCAGACAAACAGGATGCACATTACGGTGAAATATGATATTGATCTTATTAACGGTGCTAAAAGTCTATTTTTAGGCTGCAAGCTTAGATTTGGTTGTATGAGATTATCAGCTACAGATTTTTTGGCGTTTTTGAACCATTACATTACGTGGCAGGGTAGTGTGGCTCGTGTTTCTTCTCGAAGGTTAAACTTCTGTCTGTCTTATATCTGACTGGCTATTTCTTCATAGAGATGGCTTCTAGATGTTTTTTTTTTCTTAACTGCTCAGAAAAAGTGTTATTTCATTTCAAGTGTGTAGCCTAGAGCTGTGTAAAATATGAAGTAATGCATAAATATTATTTATGAGATATGCAGCTTTACTTGAGACTCTTTGTTTTATTTTTAAAAGGTCATCATCAAAGACACGAGCTTAGTCTTGACTCCAGCCAACATCAAAGCCTACATCCTCATGACTTTACAGGGATTAGAGTATATGCACCAACACTGGGTCCTGCACAGGGTAAGAACACTTAAACACAGCAAACAGGTAAATATGTGCGTGCGCAACATGTAATGCGTATTTTGGGTCTTGTTTTGTTTTGTTCAGGACCTGAAGCCCAATAATCTGTTGTTAGACGGCAATGGTGTGTTGAAGTTGGCTGATTTTGGTTTGGCCAAATCTTTTGGCAGCCCTAGCAGAGTCTACACACATCAAGTCGTTACCAGGTCTGGGCTGTCTCCATCTTACTTTTATTAATAGGACAGAACTTGGACTTTTGTGTACATTTTCTGGTGTTACTCTCATTAGAAATCTTTAGGAGGAGCTTAGCTATATCAGTTTAGATAACAAAGTCATCATGTTATTCATTTTAATAAACTCAATATATGAGGAGATGATTTTAGGATTGATTAAACACGTGACAGTATTACACTTCTGACAATAAAAGTTCTAGGTTGCTAAGGCTGTAAAAATGTAACTCTACTTGTTGTTCCTCTTTCATAGGTGGTACCGCTCACCTGAGCTCCTTTTTGGTGCCAGGATGTATGGTGTGGGTGTTGACATGTGGGCAGTGGGATGCATCTTGGCAGAGTTACTCCTTCGGGTACATACACCACACTTTGAAGGAGTATTCATGCAGTTTGAGGGGATGCACTATTTTCATGTCCATGTTAATGTCTCTCTACGGTCTCTTGTTGCAGATACCATTTCTTGCTGGAGACTCAGATCTCGACCAGCTGACCAAGATCTTTGAGGCTCTGGGAACGCCAACGGAAGAAACATGGCCTGTTGGTATCTGTTCTTTTTTACAATTTCTGTTGTATCCCTCTATAATTAAAATCATCTGGTCCTCAGCAGGTCTTAAAATTAGATTACAACCTTAAATGTGTAATAACACGGCCTATTGCACCATGTCATTATTTATTTAACACAAACCAATCCAAAATGCACAAGCAGTGTGAGGAAAACAAAGCACACCCTTACTGCTTCCATAGGAATCAAATGTGCTTGATTAATTGATCATCAGCAAGTATGACCACTGCTATAAAAGCAGAAATTTTGGCAGTTTTCTGGTACAGAGCATTCAGCTGTGAGTTAACCTAATATGAAGCAATGATCTTAGATAAGTTATTGTTGCTGTCCATCCATCTGGGAAGGGTTATAAGGCCGTTTCCAAACAAGTTGAAGTCCATAAGAAAGATTATTCACAAGTGTAAAAATTTTAAGGCAGTTGCCAATCTTCCCAGGAGTGGACATCCCAGCAAATTCACCCCAAGTTCAGGCCATGCCATGCTCAGAGAAACTGCAGAAAATCGAAGATCCACATCTCAGACTCTACAGGCCTCAGTTTGCATGTTAAATGTTAAAGTTCATGACAGTACAGTTAGAAAAAGACTGAACAAGTATGGCTCTTTTGGAGGGGTTGTTGGGGGGAAAAATGTTCTTCTCTCTAAAAAGAACAGGGCAGCATGGCTTAGGCTTGCAAAGTTGCATCTGAACAAACAATAAGACTTCTTCAACAATACCTTTTAGAACAGATGAAACCAAAGAGATGTTTGGCCATAATGCACAGCTTCACGTTTGGCAAAAACCAAATGTATCATATCGCGCAAATGTCTCATACCAACTGTTAGGCATGATGTTGGAGGGGTGATGATTTGAGCTTGTTTTCCAGCCACAATATGAGGCTAGATTTAAATAATATCAGAACCTGGTAAGGAACAGATGATTTTTTTTTATGTCCTTACACATGAAACCATAGAGGAGAAAGAAGGTGCTTTTTCTCTTTTACATGGCTGTATGCTTATCCTCGTTTTGATGAGCTGGCGGGATCCTTGTTTACATTTGTTTGTTAAATGTCTCTGTAGGGCTTGACTAGTCTACCAGACTACGTGTCCTTCAAAATATTTCCTGGCACACCTCTGGAACATATATTTAGTGCAGCTGGAGATGATTTACTTGAGCTACTACAAGGTCTCTTTACATTTAACCCTTCAACAAGGACCACAGCTACACAGGTATCTTACTACTCTTACTAAAACACAGCTGTTTTTATGTTATTGAACTAATTCTGTTTATGAAGATGGTTTCAAAACTGTTAAACCACAAATGAAAAGTCGTCAAATCAAGTGAATCACATATAATGTTCTATAAAGTATTTCAGCGTGTTCGTGCTTTTAAAATTTATTTTTTAGATCTGTTTGATTATAATAAAATGTTTATTTTAATTTTAAATGTATGTTTTATGTATTAAATGTAGCTGTTATCCTATTCAGTTTTGTCTCCTTGTGTACCTCTGCACCGACTCCCAGTGCTCCCACTAGTTGTATACTGACCACTTGCAAGGGGGTGTTGGTGACGTGTTTGTACATCCTTCTTTCTGTCGAAAGCATAGCCCTTAAACTTGAATTATATCAAAGAAAAAAAGGTTTGCCCCAAATGTTCTCCCTCTGATGTCTCACTATATTAGCAGAAATCACTGATGTCAGACCCCGAGGAATGAATATATTGTGCACAAACGGGCTCTTCTTCTTGCTCTCTGGGCCATAGCTTGAGACCCATTTTTCATTACCTTTCATGATCCCTGACATGGAAGCTGGGTCAGTTTGACGTAGGAATTGTTGTTTGAGGTTTATGGCAAAATCACAAATTCAGTTCAATTCAGTTTTATTTATTTAGCACCAATTCACAACAACAGTTGCTTCAGGGCTCTTAATATTGTAAGATAAAGACCTCAGACCTTGAGAGAAAACCCCAACAATCATTTTTCACATTGATCAAAAAATCAGCTGTGCAAGGTCAAAACCGGACTGTGCTTGTACACTGCTGCACAAGGAGATAATCTTGAAGGGGAAACTAGCCTAAATTAAATGACAGTTTTTTGCCTTTTATAGTCACAGTTACAAAACTATTACATATTAATCACACCTGAGACATTTTCTTTTACAAGTTCTCACAAAGTGAGAGTAGGAAGGAGGTGGAAGAGAGGCTGGAGAGGTGGAGGTATGGGCTCAACCATCCAAAGCAATGGACAGAACACAGGAGAGGTGAAGAAGAGGGCAGGCAGGGTTGAGTGGGTGGAGATGAGTGTCAGGGGTGCTTTGTGACAGAAGGATAGCAGCAAGAGTGAAAGGGAAGGTTTACAAGACAGTAGTAAGACCTGCTATGATGTATGGTTTGGAGATTGTGGCACCAACAGAAAGACAGGAGGCAGGAGCTGGAGGTGGCAGAGTTGAAGATGTTGAGATTTTCGCTGGGAGTGACCAGGGTGGACAGAATCAGAAATGAGTACATTAGAGGAACAGCTCAAGTCGAGAAGTTTAGAGATAAACTAAAAGGGGCATGGCTGAGATAGTTTTGACATGTTCAGAGGAGGGATAATGGATATATTGGACAAAGGATGTTGAAGATGGAGCTGACAGGCAGGGGGAAAAGAGGAAGACCGCAGAGAAGGTTCATGGACATCAAGAAGGAACACATGCAGAGGGTTGGTGTGAGGCAAGGGGATGCAAGGGATAGGGTGAGATGGAGGCAGATGATCCGCTGTGGCGACCCCTAGCAGGAGCAGCTGAAAGTAGAAGTAGTAGTTGAGAGAAAAACAAAAACTGCCAACTTTTATTGCCAGAATGTTTCATCAACAGTTACAAACAACTATAGATGTTGCTTTCAGAATTAAAGCAAATTTTAAAGCTACATCTTATGTGAAATTTTTACTTGCTACATCTCCTACAGCTTTTTGCATTTTTGACAACATCAGACTTGAGCCACAGCCTAAGGTTGACATACGCATGTAAAAGGAACCATGTTTCTTATTTCTTCGTTCTTCAGGCGCTAAAGATGAGGTACTTCAGCAATCGGCCTGGTCCCACTCCAGGCCCCCAACTCCCACGACCAAACTATTCAGCTGAGGCTTTGAGGGAGAAGGAAACAGTCGGGTTCAAGAGAAAAATCGAAGGCCTGGAAACAAGTAATGAACACATAAGATCATAGTTTGCACTATATGTCCATAATCCACAATGTATATCCTTAATCCACAAAAGACCACCCTGACTGGTTTGCTGGTTTGTCCTTAGTCAAATAAAGTTGGTCAATATTTTCTCAGTAAAACTGTTTATTTTGTGGTTTGAGCAGCTGAAACGGGAGGTGTCTGTAACACATGTTTTAGGCAGACTTTGAAAGGAGCTGAATATTTCAGGACATCCCACTCTGACTTCAGTTTTGTATAGCACGCTGTGAGTTTTTGCCTGCTAAACTGTCCCTGGGTTTTTAGTGAAGTTAGAAATGTAACCTAGTAATTTAGTGGGTGTTGGCTACACATTAAGCTGAAATTAGAAATTCAGAATATACTGAAGTAGAACATGCACCCACAACTTAGTGGATAGTGGGAGGTTATGTTTTACTGGGAGGTTCAAAGCTTTTCCAGCTTCTCTGTGGTTTGCAAAATATCTGGGTTTGACTCTGTGCTATGCTCTTTACCACACTATATTACAGAGAGAATTTTGTAACCATTATAATAGATACTTGTTTGGTGTCTATTGGTAGCAGATTGCTCATTACAGGCTTACCTTGCGCATGTTTAGGTGTACGACATGGCTGTATTGTCCAGGACATTGAAATATGTGTAATGCTAATGTAGTAATCTTTGAAGTTATTTTTGTTTAACATTTCACTCTGTATTATTTTCAGGTGCAATGAAGAAGAAGCTTGTCTTTTGACCAGATGGGACCTGGTAAATCAGACGATCACCACTGCATGGCTCAGCTTCCTGCATTTCTCAGGATTGTCCACTGGAATAAAATTCCAAAAACCAGCAGAGACTGACTCATGTATGGTTAGCTTTAGGACATTTTAGAAGTTGTAGTCAGCACATGGAAATTGTGCCAAGATGCTGCTGTGTCCAGATGGCCAGCAATTGATCTGCAGCAGAGATCTGTTGTCAGTAGTGTTGGCTCTGTTCCTCCATCATTGATGCCTAAACTCTGGGAGCCTGATGGAATACACCTATTTATGTGAATAAAAAACAATTGTAATAGTGTATTTCATGTCGATGGTTTTTTTATTTTTTATATGTCAGACCAATAAATGGTTCGGGTGCATATGTGGAATTTTTCTTTTGTGGTTACAGTTATGTTGTAATTATTTACTTGCCGGTATTTGTATTTCGTGGTAGTAAGACATTATTGTGAAAATCAAAATCTTTCTTTCGGTTCCAAATTCACATAGTAACACTCATATAATCCACGTGACACAGACAGAATTCAAATCAGCAGTATTCACTTTTTCATTTGTTGAATTTGTGGACAGAAATAGATGTGGTTTGTTTATTCAGTCTTCAGTAAGAGTCAGGTGGACTGAAATAAAAGCACTGTCTTTAGGGCAGACGTGGTGTTGCTATTCTTTACAGGTTCATTGAATACTGAGATAGATAGATAGATAGATATACATATATACACACATACACGCCCCTTGCCATCTTTTCCTTTTGGCATTACAATGATCCAATACAGTCTGACATGTCAAGAGGCCTGATGCTCTTGGCAGGCATTCTGCTGCCCTTTTGGTTTTCTGTCAAACACAATTAGATTAGAGTAAAGATAGAAGAAGAGATGAGAGTAAGTTAGTATGGATATTCTTTTCATATTTAATATTTAATACAGCTACTTTTTGTTCTATTAGAAAGGTAATTCCAGAATTGTATTTCCTGTTTTATACTAAGTGCTGGTTTAACATACAAATCTGAAAAGGGCAGAAATGGGCTGTCCTGTGTCATTCATGCTCATTTAAATGGCCACAATTCAATGCTGAGAAGGCACACAATGCCTCTGGATCGTAGCAGCGGCTGACAAAAGTGTATGTGTTGAGTGACTTGGTCATATGATAGCTTTGGCAAACAGCAGCACAGTTGTAAAGAGCTACAGTAGCAGACTTATCAGCTCAGACCACTTCACTGGCCAACAAACCCACTCCTGTGTGACTGCAGGACTGAAAACATAGTTACTCACATGCTGTAACAAACCTCAAGCAAAGCTTTTTGGAGAAAGTGAAAATTACTCATTTGTCTGAGCCAGCAAGATGTGCCCATGTGAAAAAGTACAGTGGGATGATAAAGACTAAATGTCCATTTCATATTACGTTGTGATTGCTTACTTAAAATCATGCCATAATTATACTTAAGACAGTCATTTGCTCCTGCATTTTAAAATTTTATTGCCATTTTAAATTCTGTTTTGCTTTGTTGATTTTGGAATATTTTACTGATGTATTATTCATACTAACTGCTGGAGCAAAAGAAAGTGGGATAAATAAAGTATTACCTCATTTTATCCTAAAGTGTCCTGTATTTCTAATTAGTCCTTTTGGTTAAATGATTACTGTCTAATGTGATATTTTATGGGTCATGTTTGGATATTTTGTTATTCACTAAACTGTGTGTGTTTGGGATCAGAATCATTGCTTGACAGGTTTCGAGGTGCTGACCCAAAGTGCAGACAAGACACTGTGATTGAGGCAAGTTCAATGTCAACAAGATTGCAGAGAGTTTGGGTCTGGGGTTGGGATGCTACACAGGTTCCAAGGCAGGTTTGAACCAAGTGGAGCAAGAGTGGTTCAGGCAGGTTCCGAGATGGGTCCAGGTGGGTAGCAGGTGCTCCTAAGATGAGCAGAGAGGAGACGTAAGCAGAAGCACAAAACAAGGTTTCCATAAACTCAGACTAAACTGGCCTAGCTTACAACATAGAGGGTAGCTACACTCCAGTAGAATGTGGAGGAGACTGCTGGGCTTAAATGCAGTGGTAATCATCAATCAGCAACAGATGAGCAGGCTCCACTCCACCCAGACACACCCACACCTGGAACTAGAGCATAACTTGATTAATGCCCAACCTGTACCGAAAAAGAGAGAGGGAAAGAAAAAGCAGAGCCTGGCCTGGAGGACAGGGGACCATGACATTGCCAATTCATCTGTCATGGTTATTTTTGGATCCATCCGAACCTACTGAAAGCACATAAGCTGTTTCACAGTAGAAGTCAGTGACTAATGACAGACATTTCCTGCTAATTTGGATAAATAAGCATGATTATAAGAACTATACCACCTATTATTAACAGCTGCTAACTAAATATACATCACATAGTCAAAAGTATGAAAAAGTTTGCCCATTCATCCAGACCAAGATCATTTGTGAGGTCAGGCACTGACAAGAGAGTGTGTCCTACAATATCTGCTCTAGGTGTTGGATGGGTTTGAGGTCAGGGCTCTCTGTGGGCCAGTCAAGTTATTCCACACCAAACTCATCCAGTCGTGCCTTTATGGACCTCTTTCTTTGTGCACTGGGCCACAGTCATGACGGAACAGAAAAGGGGCTTCTACAAATTGTTCCCACAAAGTTGGTGTTAGAAAATTTCTTTTGCTTGCTTATCAATGCCATGAGAAAGGCACAGAGTGTACCATTTTAACTCCCTTATTATTGCTGACTCGTGGCTGAAGTCCAGAAGCTACTTCCATAAAGGAGTTGCTTTTCTATGAAGGGGAATATCTCACGGTTAGTTTGAAGGCCACAAGTATCATGCAACATTGAAGGCCCAATTAACACAGGCAACTCCCAGACATTCCTTCTTGCAGGGAGAGATAAAAGCTGTTAGAGAGCTGTTTAGCCCACTGATCGGTGAATAAACTTTGCTGATTGTTCACTTGACCTGCCTAAGAGAATTTCTTCATTTAATACAGGAATATTCCTAACAGTTGAAAACAGAATTGTCAAAAATGTCTTGTCAAGCTGGAGCATTTAGATTTCCCTTTACTGGAATTAAGGGGTCCCAGCCACCCCCAGAAAAACAACCCCATAGCATTATCCCTCCTCCACCAAACTTTACAGCTGACACAATGCAATCAGTCAGCATATGTTCTCCTGGCATTTACCAAACCTGCACTCATCCATCAGACTGCCAGATAGAGGAGCGTGATCCAACACTTTTCCACTACTCCAGAGTCCAGTGGCAGTATGCTTTACACTACTCAGTCCAACACTTGGCATTGTGCTTGATGATGTAAGGCTTGCACACAGTTGCATGCAGCTCATCCACAGAAACCCATGCCATGAAGCTCCCAGCACACAGATTTTGTCCTGACGTTGATGTCACAGGATTTTTGGAATACTGAGTCAGCAGAGCTTTGTCGACTGTTAGGCACTATGCGCCTCAGCACTAGGAGTCAGAATACTTTATTCACCCCAGGGGGAAATAGCACTGTGTTACAGATGCTCACTTAGATATATTTATGTGATCTGAGTGGCTGACTTGCTCTGGTTCCTAAACACACTGGATTGCAACTGCACACAAAAAAAAACTGCGATAATACCACTTGCAGTTGATCATGGAATATCTGTGAGGGAAAAAAATTCACCAAATGACTTGCTGCAAAGGTGACATCCTATTGAGCTCTTTAGTACAAGCCATTCTTTCACAAAGACTGCTTGGCTAGGTGCTTGATTGTACACACCTGAATAAAATGGTTAAGAGGTGCGACCCAGTATTTTTGTCCACGTAGTGTAGGGTGTCCAGCTTAGCCTGTATTTTCTGCAAAATCCCACACCCACTCCCTTATTTTTATAGCTAAAATTCACACTTATGTTTTATTACATTTTAGAACATGTAATCAAAGGGTCTCAGTACTGTATTCAACCTTGAGAGTGTCATAAGGACAGCGACCTAACCTCGCGAGTGGCCTTGATGCTTTCTGTGGCAGCGGCAGCGTAGCTGTGCGTGCTGAACTTTTCGTTAGTGATGATGTGCGATGGGAGGAGAGACGGGAGAGGAAAAGGAGGGGGAGGAATAGACAGCGGCGGCGGCCAGACAGCCAGACTTGTGAGGACGGAGCACTGTGAGGAGGAGAAGCGCGTCGTTCTCCGTGTGTCGCTGGTTTCATGTGGAAGAAGAAGAAAGCGACCGAGAAATCCCCGAGCTCGTCTTAATCTGAAACGGATTTTATTCAGCGTGTCGCCTCATAATGTGCACTCCGTGTTGTATCTCGCAGGTGAGGAACAATAGCTGACTTACTGCTGTGTGCGCGTTTTGTTGTTCTTCGTCGGCTAGAAACGTTCTGACGGAACATAACGATGAAGCGTGCTAAACAGCGACTGTTTCCGTTTTGTTTACCTGCGGCTAAAGCGAGTCAGCGGCTATCCTGTGCCTCGGTGCTTTCCACCAAGCCTTGTCATCTGCCTTAACGTTATAACGGCACGAAATCATGAATTATAACCGGCTGAATAACTTAAGCTGTTGGAACACAAAGCGACGCGAGGCAGAGCTAGCTACAACATAACGTCCAGAAATCTCTTAATGGAAACCGTGAAATATTGTGGGTTAACAGTACCGGAGGTGTCTTGGCTTTGACCAACAGCTAGTCTTTGTCGTTATTTACTTCTCGTTTTTTTTTTTTTTCCAGCGATGCCCAGTTGCAGATTTTGAACCACTAAAGAAAGCTCTCACTCCCAGCTTCAAATAAAGAGAGAAAAACTGGTGGGGCTAACGAGGAGGCTAATTCTTCTACCAGTCATACTCAGAAATATTTTTTTAATAATTGTGTAGTGCAGTATCTGTTTAGATATACAGATGCAGAAAGGCTCACTTAAAAAATAAGCAAAGGTGTGCAGCTCCTTTTAAAAAACAATATGATTTATTCCCCCCTTGTTTCTGCCCTGTTTCAGTTCAGTTTTGAATTGCTGAAGTGCTTATAAAGGGCATTTGGCTTGTCTTATTTTGTAAATAATAAAATAATATCTAAGAAGTAGTATTTTTCTTATATACTACTAAATATCAGGGTTACTTTTGGAAGGCGCACTTTAAGTCAATTAACCATGTGTGGATTATAAAATAATCAATAATTTGAATAATTGATCCATATTTTAAGAGTTATTCAGGAAAGAGTCCCTAGTTTGTGTTTTGTGGTAGAAAAACTGAATTTTGGACTATTACTACAGATCTGCACTTGTCAGCATGGATTTTTCCATACTGGTTTAAAAAAGATTAATCAGCAGTTAAAATGATTGGTGGTTACATTGCTTATTTGTTTATTTGACTCTTATGAAAGGTGTGAGTGCTGTGGGGTTGCAGAACTACTTCAAAAGGACAGGGTGCTGACTTACATGAAACTTAGAGAGGGTTTTCTTTCATGCTCAGTGGCTGTTCTACAGCTAACAGATTGTTTTTGACCACTGGGTCACTACTGCTGAGTTGATCTGGGTAGGAATTTGATTACATATGCACATCCCCAAACTGAGGGAGGTCACTTCTATTTCCTGTGTTTTTCACTAAAGGGGATGATGGAAACCGAGTAGGATTAAGAGAATAAGATCAGTTTTGTGTTGCTATGCTGGTGGTGTGCTAATCCCTACCACAGACACCCCATTTAGTTTTGCCAGCATCTCTATTTATGTGTATGCTTGCAATTAACTTTATGCCTGTGAATATATTTGCCCTACTTGAGGTTTAGAGTGGCCCAAATTGATGTGTGGTCTCTTAATTTCCTCCTTGGCTTGAAGGTTGAAATTAGACAAGGGTGGTCGTTGTTTAGGTTAGATTTAAAGGGAAGACCAAGCACAATGTGGGAGCAGCTCATTTGTAATTTGTCAGTGGGATCAAGGATGCATGCCATGTTGTGATTTGGGTGAGGGCAGGTTGAAGGCATTAGCTGAGTGTTGTGTGGTCCAAAGCGCTGCAAGTGTTGGCTGTGATTGAGGGACAGGACTGAAACCATGTGGGTGTCTGTAAGCAGCACAGTTATGGAACAGGCACCTTTGCCAAGGTATGTGAGTCAGGAAGTTAGTCTGATTTTCTGCAAGCAAATTTACTGATCGAGAAATCTTAAGTATCTCACCTTCATTAGAATGGTGAAAAATAAGAATTGGGTGTGACATTGTTTATTATCAGAAATGTTTATTTTTTTCCAAATATTCAATCCACACTCCACTTATATGGGGTGTAAGGTTGTAAATCTTGTAAAAACCCTGACCCAGCACCACTCACACAAACAGAGCTGACCCCATCAGACAGATGGGGTCACAACACAGTAGCTGTGAAGTAACAGTGGAAGTAGGTAATCTTTAAAAGCAGGTGTTGATTACCTGTAAAACTTGAATTGTAAAGCTAGTCTAAGTGGGTACTGCCACAAAACATTTGGAGCATTCTTCTCCAAAATAAATTTCAGGATCTGTCTTGTGATTAATATGACCAGTCAGCTTTGTAGATATTAGACATGTTTGCTATGTTCAACCTTCCCTCAGGAATTTTGCTGTGGTCAGCAGCAGGAGGTTGTTTTCCCACAGGGACATCTGTGGCAATCCTTCATCTCCCACTGAATTGTCATAAACAAGAGATAATGTCTTCCAACACCTTCCCCTTGTCACATCTTCCTGTTTCTCTGTCATTTATTATTGGAATCTGTTTTTTCCAGCTAGGATTGACTCAGCTGATTATGTGCCAGTAAAACATGCATTTTGAGAAGTGAAACAGATGCCTATGTAAACATAACAGTCTGTACCAGTTGATCTGCCTTGCGTTTTGATAGTCTTCCTGTTCTTGTTTGGGCTGTTTCCTTTGCCTGTTTTCTGACAGACTCCTTTGTCTGTGAGGGGTTGTTTCGTTTCAGCCTTCTATTTTTTTCTTCTTCACTGTACCTCAGTTTTTCTTTTGTTCGTTTTTTCTCTTCACTGGACTAAAGTTTCTCTCTGTTGGTTGTAGCTAGGGGCTATATTTGCCTAGAGAGGGAGAATAAAGTCTTCCCTTTGTGTATAGAAAACAGAGCAGTGATACATTTTTGCTATGTGTATACAGCTGCCTAGCTATATAGACAGTTGTGGAACTGTCAGTCACAGTATGAAGGGAAAGTGGAGTAGGTCTTGGTCTGGAGTTTGGGACAACCGAACATATGTGGGGAAGATCCTGCCTCGTCTTCTGTTGCTCTAAATTTCTTTTTGTTTTGCTTGTCCCTCTTGCTGCTGGTTTCCTCTGACACAAAGCATTGTAATTTGAGATAACAGGGTGTGTCTGCCATTTCATCTGAGCCACTGGGCTCCCATGATTCACTGTGCTGTTCTTAAGCTTCAACTAGCAAAAAGTCCCAAAGAGTTTTAAAGCAACTAGCTGCAGCATAGCCTTTAAAGATTTGTGCACTATACTATAAATAGAACACAGAATAAATAAAGCTGTGATAAACTGAACAACCAGGCTGATGGTTTAAGTCGACCAGAGGATGAAAGTCTTACTGAAGTTGTTATTCCACGTTGTTCCACTCAATTGTTTTAAAATTGCCCATCTCATTCATGAGTCATGTCTGCCTGCAGTGGTATGTTTTTTCCAGCTTGCATCATCATGAGTGTATTTCAAAATGTGTTTTTCAATAGCTGTAAAAGTTAGTATCTCAAATTAGAAAATAAGGTTTTTCCTTATTTCAGTAGAGCAGCTTTTGGATTATTGTGTTAAATATTGCTATGGCAAACTACAAATGATTTTATTCTTTTAGGAATTTAATCCATAGACTGTCAGATGGTAATGTCCTTGCTTCCTAATTTGTGTAAATGTTGACACATTGTCAGGGTTGGTGTAGTTGTTGGAGAAGAAATCCGTCAGCCAGTTCTGTATCTAAAATCCTGATTCTCTACTGCTGTGCTTACCATGATATAGTGAGTGACCTGTTTGTATTGTGTAAGCGTGGCTATGTGCACTGGAGTTTACCCTGGTGAGTTTGATTTAGGCTACCCTTTCCACTTCCTGTTTGCAAAATACTCCAGTCCTTTTAATCACTGCCGCTTTGAGGATAAAAGAGTTGGAGAGGGGACATGGTAATTATCATAAAATCAAATAGCTTACAGCCACCACAGATATTGTATTTGGGTAGAAAGCAAGACTGTATAGCATTGGTTTATCAAGCATCCATCTTTAGATTGTACTTGTTGAGCAAGTCAATATTGTTCAGACTTATTCTGCTTGTTTCAATTCAAATAGCATTTGTGTTCTTTTTGTGAGTGTATTCTCATGGCTGTGTCCCATCCATTCCCTCTTGCTGAAGCCTTTGTAAAGGAGAGGCAATATCGTCTTAGCTCAGGCCCCTAGAAAAACTGAAGCATTGAGGGCTGAGTGACACATAGTTAAGGGGAAACTGAAGATAACAAAGAAAGGATGAAGAGGGCAAAGTAAGAGCAAAAAGAGAGAGACAGAGATGACGTCAGTAGACCTCCCAGTAGCTTGTTGGGGGAAGACTGAGGAACTAAGATTAAAAAAATGAAACAGAGCATCAGGTTTAGCAAGAAAGTGACATATGTCATATGAAAGTCCCACAGTTATTGTGCAGTGTGGTTTTGTGTGTGGGTTGTGAGAGTCTGGGCTTTACTTAACTCCAGACCAGGACATGCCTCGCTAGTAGCCATGTGTCATGTTTAGTGTATCACAGTATGGTGCTCTGTGGGTTGGATGGTAAGCTGTAGGGAGGCTGCTGTTGATATTTAAGTAGGGTTGCAAACTGTAGACACGCCAACCACCTGTTGATATGCTGGTGGGGCAGTGGGGGTGGTGGTGGATGGTTCATCAAGTGGGTAGGGTCAGCACTGGTTACCATGGATACTTTCTTTGTCTGCGTGTGGTGGAATTCCTTGAGATGTTACCCTCTCCTGGCTTCCCCTCCCTCTGTCAGCTCTGCAGAGTTTGCCGTTGGGCCCCCTTGCTGCGTGCAGTCCACTGGCAAAACACCCCCTAACTAATGAAATCTAAACACTCTCACAACCTAAATCATTCTGTTTTTTTCCTACTTACTTTCAGTCTGTTGTGGCTAATTAATCACCCATTGACAAAGACGTGGGTGCTGCACAGAAAGAGGAAACCACTTATTCTCTTAAGCTGTACGTAGAGATGAGGGGGGACATGGAAAGATTTGAGGCTAAAAGTCTGTGAGTGCATGAAAGAAGAAATATACACTTTTATTATTTGAGGCAGGATTTCAACCTTTGTTGTACAATTTTTAGCACCTCTAACCAAAAGACTGATGAGCTAATGCCATCGTCTTTTCATCCTTCTGGCTGTCCACAGTTCACAAAAATTGCTACTCCTAGCGTATTGGTCAGAGTGTAGTGAAAATGTGCACACCCTGGTCACCTGTGTGGTCTTCACCCAAACTGTGTTCTTGGTCAAGGTCATAGTTGTCATTTTATAGGCCCTTTTCCATTTTCACAAAAGTTTCTACTTCTCCCACAGTGTTATCCTGATTTAATTAAGTTTGCACACAAAGATCATCTAATGGGTCTGTGCCTAGGCGTAGCATCAGGTCCTGGCATGCGATAATAGAGCAATAATGTGATTCACCAACACGAGCACCATAATTTCCAGTTTTTACAAATGGAAAACTTGAAGGTCACTTCACACCATTCTACTGTTGCTATTTGCCGTTCCTATTGTGCTGGCAGGTTTTCAGTGGTTCTCTTCTTTTAGATGGTAGACCTGCTGTTAATAGGGCTGTGACAGCTTGAAATATCTCTTTGCCACACATGTTGCATACCACTTTTATCCTGCTGGACAGTGATGATCATGATTTTATTGATCCTATTCATTAACTCCCACATTAGGAGGGCGTGGTTGGGGCCTTCTCGTCACCATTATGCTAACATCATCAACATGGTCAATGCTGTAACATGATGCTTTTGCATATTTTCATACTTTTTATGGCCACGGTTACTAATGACCATGTAGTCGTAATTCTCCTGAACTCAAACACTTATTTGGTGGTGAATTGGATTAATTTGTCCTCGATATGAATGTCTGTGAGCCTCCTTAGCTTTTCAGTGGATTTTAATTTTCATTATTTTGTACAATATTGGCCAAACAGTGACAAGAAACATATCACTTTCTGTATTTCACACATTACAATTACCTGTGAATTATGATGGATCATGAACCAGATAAGCTGCTATGTCACTGATGTTCTGGTTCTGTGATATCTCAGACATTGGTAAATTGCGTAAAGATGCATGAGCTTGATGGCTACATCACACGATGCATGGATTGATATTATCACATCCATATTGAATTCTAACTGGGAATAAACTGAAATCAGTCTGTTTGCTCGAGCATTGACCCATTGCTTCATACTTCTACCCTGACTCATAATCCTCTCTCAGCTACACTTACAACAAGGGGGTCAAAGAATTCAGTACAGTCTTGTGAAATAGCAGTGTGTCATAATTGTACATTTACTGTATGTAGCAGTATGTATTTTGTGCAGGGTAATCTGCGAGGTACTGAAACTAAAAAGTATGGTGTTTGTGTTGCATACTGGTTTTGCAACTTCAGTACACCTGAGCCAGATTACAAACCCTTGCTTAGGACACACACTCATAGAGGTAGAATAAGTTCACTGTTTTGACTAAAATGCAAATTGTTGATATCACTAGGAGGACTACCAGGTCTGGAGGGAAGGAAAAAGTATTAATCACCAGAGGATCATATAAAGCCTTTTTGTCTGTTGCTACTCTGTCCTGTTTTATGTAGGAGCACCCATACCACAAAGAATATAGTTGCATAAAATACATACATTACAAATGCTTAAATCAATTAATTTAGAGCAGGGGTGCCCACACTTTTTCAGTTTGCGAGCTACTTATAAAATGACAAAGTCAAAATGATCTACCTACTATAAAACACAAAAATATATTTATTTATGAATATAGTGAGTATTCTTTATATGTACAGTATATGTTGGTGTACCTGGCATAACTGCATCGCACAATACAGCTCTCTACATTTTTGTCTTTACCTTACTATGACAACTTGCACTGAATGGAATCAGCCAGGGATCCATAATCCAGACAGTAGCTGCTGCCTCAAACACACTTGAAACACAATAAAAGTCCAAAAATGCCCCTCCACATCTCCCTTCTTTGGAATGGCAATAGTAGACTGGCAGATGGGGCAAATGCACTTCAGATATGGCGTTGTGGAAAAAAGTCCTCCCTCCATTCCGTATGGAAGTGGTAGGTTTTTGGCTTTTTATTTGGTCCAGCTCCATTACTCATTTTATACCCTTTCTTAAGTTTAGTAGAAATAAATTGGAGGCTAACTAGGCATCTCGGTAGCTTGCTAGACATTTGCAGCAGCTGGCACGGGATGCGCATGCATGGTGACCCGTGTGTCAGAAAAGATCAGATGTCGGACTGGCTGCCAATCAGGTGACAAATGTAATTGTGAGGATGGATGATATAGGCTGACGTCTTTTTTTAATGCCATGCGATGTACCCACACTACCTTCACGATCGACCAGTAGATCATGATCGATGTATTGGCACTCCTGATTTAGAGAGTCTTGTCTGTTGATGTACACTCCTGTCCTTAGACCGTGCACAACTTTGGTTAGATGTTTCAGTACACAGAAGTAGCGCCCTTTAGCCGAGGGGTCAGCAGTTTTTGACAAGTCATTGCCCATTTGCTCTTAATTTCCCACCCCTCATCTAGTCCCGTAATGACAGGAGCTAGAGGCCAGATTTCTTCATAGCTCAAGAAGACACATATTCTAACTAGACTTTTCTGTTTTCTCTTTCCAAATTCTGTGTCCTAACCCAAAAATGAGATTAGGCTAAATTCAAAATGAAAATGGTACATCAAAGTCCTCCAGTAGTGGAGCACCAATGTTGTCACCACACCTAACTGTTGTATACAGTTTTACTTCTCACCACAGCATTGTGTTTTGCAGGATGAGGGGTGGGAAGCTTACACAAGCAGGGTGGGGTGGCTACAGAAAGACCAGTTAATGTGTAATTATAAAGCTGCTTCTTTCCCAGTAGAACACAGGGCCCGTCTTTATGTAGCTGTCCTCCTCCTATATGACCGCTTATCAGAAGAAACAGAGTAGGCTCTGTGTGTGTGTGTGATTTCAGACAAGAGACTGCACTGTCTGAGAACCTCAGAAGTTGCTTCTGTGAAGGAGAGAAAGGGATCTGACTGAAACCATGAATGAGCAGAAAGTCAGTTGGGTGTCTTTGTTTCATGTTATTAACTGTTCAGTAGAAAATGTGAAATAATTATCTTCTGATAATTTTGTCTGCTGGCCAGAGAGGGGGAACTGAGTGCTTTAACACAGAAAGCTTTACTGTAAATACATTTTTCACATGACACCACTCGAACTCTTTTGTGAAAGAAAACAAAACTATGTATTTTCCCACAGAAAGAGGGATTTGAAACAGTCACTGATACTGTAACTCAAATGGAACTTTTAGCCCTGATTAAAATGTGTACATTGTGTCTCATGAAAACATCTTAGGATTCCCCCTTGAAGTATCTGTAGTTCATGTTTAAGCAGATATGGTTTAATCAGATAATTTCTGGTGACTGTGTGCATATTACATGTCAGTCTGACCTGATCCTGTTTTTCTGAAGTGCCTCCCTTTTTTTATTCTCACACAATTTGCTTTATCTGAATATTTAGTCTGAGGGTAGAGGCATAAAGTGTTTATCAATAAAACTGACAGGATCACACACCTGTGTTACAGTGTGAGAGTATCATGGATGCCAAGCTGTAACTGATGTACTATAAGCATTTTTGTTTTGTTTTCTTTGTGTATTGCTTTTGCTTCCCTGGTCTCTTTATCTTTATTTTTTCACAAAAACTCCAAACTCACCATTTTTGAGATTCTGGATAACATGAGTTAAATAAGATGCACACTATACATGGGTGGTGATACTGAATTTGACCATATATTTTTCTGCAAGTATTTCTATCCAGAAAAATTAAGGTGGAGGCTCTGTTGCTGAGACAGATACCTGCACTCAGCCGTGGTCCCCCAATAATCCATGATGTATGTATGAGATGCCGTTGAAAGTCGTGAATTATAATAATAAACTTTCCCTTGTCTCTCTCTTTCTCTCTCTGTTTTTTCTGTTGTTCTCTGCAAGCAGCTGGCCTGCTGCTGTGGCTCAGCAGCTTGCTCGTGCTGCTGTAGATGCTGCCCAAAGATCAAACAGTCCACCGGGACCCGATTTATGTATGCCTTCTACTTCCTATTGGTCACCATCATCTGTGTCATCATGATGTCACCCACTGTGGAGCAGGTGTTGAGAGAAAATGTGAGTACATGGTACATCATTCTCTCAAAACACATGCATGCACTCATTCTCTGTTTTACCAACAACAATAACTCCAAACCCACCATTTTTGAGATTCTGGATAACGTGAGTTAAATAAGATGCACACTATACATGGGTGGTTTTACATGTGTTTAGATACTGAATAGATTTGGTTGGTTTGGCACATGATTCTACAAAAACACACAAAGTAGAGCTTGAGGTGGCAGAGTTAAAGATGTTTGGATTTTTGGAGAGCGAGAGAGATGCAGTGATGCAGTTTAGCTGGTCATCATGACCATGTCTAAATGTACTGAGTTGCTGCCATGTGATAGGCTGACTTGCATTGAACAGAGGGAACAATAACATATAAAAGAAAATCTAATTGATTTATCAATCCTCAGTGTTTGTAGAAGGCAAACTACATCTTTTATGCACTTTACTCATATTTCTTTTTTAGGTGCGGAGGCAAAGTCATTCATCTACAATGTAGGCAACAGCAAATAGAGATAGTTTTTAATCTGCTTTGTTTTGCCCTGCTTGTGTTCTGCATAATGGTTGTTCAAGCTGTGTACGTTCATTAGACTAACTCATAGAAGATTAAAAAAAGTTGCTATTCCGTTGTATTAATACTATATTAGTATGACATGAGGTTCAGTTAACTTTGTGAAAAAATAGCTGGTAGAAATGTCCTTCAAAGAGCTGTTTTTCTACCTTTACATTTGAATACATTTCAGAGCGTGCACTTTTTTACTTTTACTTGAATAAAGAAGTTGAATTAGTGCTTCCACTTCAACCAGAGTCTTTTTTTTAACATGAGTATACTTCTACCTGAGTAAATACTGTGTGTACTTTTGCCACCTCTGATTGTGATCTTTTACACTGCGTTTGGTTCACTCTTTAGCCTGTATACTCCTCTCTACTTCACTTCACAGCTGAACTTAAAGCTAAGAAAAACTAATCAAAGGTTAAGCACTTGCTGCATACATTTGAAAACAGCTTTTGTCATGCAATTTTGTTCAGCTTCTGCAGTAAACAGAATAAAACTTTGGAGAATATACCAGTGTTGCCTCGCCAATGCTAACAGCAAAAATTAAATATTTACAGTACTGCTATGGGCAAAACAGACATCCCGCTGTTCTAACAGAGTATCTCATATATTGATCTACACAGCAGCAAGGCCTGAGTTGAGAAGGCAGGAGTCCTGCATGCTTAGGGTTTCTTTGTTTTATCCTCCCACCTAGCCTTTGAAGTGGAGGAGATACACTCAGGCTGGCGCTTTCTCATTTTGTCTCTACAGCATTAATGATGATTTTTTTTCTCCTTTAAATGAACAAAATGCAAGATGTAGTTGTTTCTAAAAATTCCCATTAGACTGGAATGCAATGATGGGGGCTATTATCTATCGCAGTATAGTTATCCTTGTCATCTAGGCGAGTCAGACTGTAGACACAGTCTGTAGATACAGTGACTATTCTTAGTTTCCTTTGAATTTACAGTAATACTTGAACACTGAATTAAGTCAGGAATAACCATTTTGTACAGTTTGTCTCAGCATGCACTTGACCTCAGTGTAAACAGGAAATAATAATGTTTTTATCTCTGGGAAAGACATCTTCAGCTGACTGTGTTACCATGACTGTGACAAAGCTGCCTACAGTCAGTGATATTTAAAGGTTTTTTTTCCACTGATCTCCTCCTTCTGTAGTTTTTCTTCCTTTTCTGCCAATGCAGTAATAAAACTACTCCCTACTGTGTGTCTCCTTGTGAATGGAAGACTCTGTGAAAGACTAATGCAGACACAAAATGGCCCCTGATAGCCCCATACAAAGCTTACTGAGTTTTACACACACACACACACACACACACACACACACACACACACACACACACACACACACACACACACACACACACACACACACAGACACACTGACACACACACACAGC
>VUQH01041364.1:0-13225 GCA_015106775.1 Etroplus canarensis | reverse complement strand
ACCTAATAGGCAAGCCGGCGCACGCAAACCTGTAAAACTATTTGGAATGGTTGACAGCTACTCCTCATTTTGCAGGAGCAGCGGCAGCGGAATGAAGGGGAGTTTCCTCCCAGGAGAGGAGCACGTTTCTCCTGCAGCTCACCCGCAGTCAGGCGCATCCATGCGCGCCCGTCGGCTTTTTATTTCCTCAGAAACTCCTTAACATGCATGCATTTTCTATCATGTCAGACCAGAGGCACGCTGCTCTGTATACTAATCCCAAGCTGAAAGAGGAGTGAGGATGAAATTCTAATAAAATCTCACCAACAACATCTGTGCATGTTTCTGGATGAATCAGGGCGATAAGCGTAGGTGTTGCCAGCTCATGCTGGCTCTCTCCGGATGAGCTGAATGACTTTTGTGTGGTGCTGCGCAAGGTAAATTCATTCATTTTTATTTTTTTTTTCTTGGTTTGGACAGCTTTTACAGAAGACCAGAGGGGAAACGAGAAGGAACAGGAGCGACCGGGGAGAGGCTTTACGCACCGCCCGGACGGAGTTCCAGCGCGCCGACACAGGTGGATGCTGGGAAGCGGACCAGCACGGAGGAGATGTTCCTTCTGGCTCAGTTTGGGGTGCTGTCGGCCTTGGCCGCCGCGCTCACCTCGCTCCTCTCCGCGCTCCTGCTGCTGGCGCTGACCCGGCAGCTGTGGAGCCTCCGCTGGAGCCTGACCCGGGACAAAGAGAGCGGCCTGCCGCTGCCGAAAGGCTCCATGGGCTGGCCGCTGGTCGGAGAGACTTTCCACTGGCTGTTCCAGGTGAGACAGAATTATTCTTAAAATCTTTCATGTAAGAATTAACATCTGTATGTTGCGTGCCCGCTTCTCCTCACTTGTGCGCATCTGTTATTGGTTTCCTTTGCGCACTGCTTCACCCTCATAAACGAGGAGGTGACCATCGCGGGGCTGCAGGAAGTTTTAATCATCGGTGTTGATAGTGTGTCAGGAAACACGGGAAGTTTCGAGAGGCAGATTCTTGTGCAGGCTGAGTTCTGCTGTTGATGTGACATGTGCGGACTTGATGCCCCGTGCGTAATTCCGTGCCGGGGAGTGAAAACAGACGTTTTCTGTTCAATTCTTCTCCCTCCCTCTCTGTCTTTCCGACAGTAAGGAATGCACCCTCTCATCCCTTCATCCCTCTATCCATCCTCTCCTCACCGGGCGTCCTTGCCCGTGTTTTTCCCCCCTCCACTCTGTCTGAATCTTCACCTTCTTTTCAGCTTTCCTGTTTCAGCTGAGCACCGCTGCTCACTTTCTAATGTCTGGGTCATTTTTCTTCTAATAAGGCCCTGTTTTGTTTTGTTTTTTTAACCAAAGCTGATTTCAACAAATGTTTCAACCCAGCCCACGGGCTGGCTTTCCACAGCGTGAAAATTGCAAGAGGAGGGACACAGATTTTGTCCTCTTTTAGGCATTTGTTCCCCTTAAGAATGGATTACTGACTGCCTGCCCACACTGTTCATTTAATCTGAGCCAGAGGTCTGAATCATCCTCAGTTTTACCTGGTGAGGTGAAGCAAACATTAGGACACAGGAGTTTGGTTTTTTTAAAATTCAGCCATTGTTTAGTGAAGTGTTTGTGATTTTGCAGAACCAGCATGATGTGTGATGCACATTCAATCAGACATACTGCTGGAGTTACAGTTTTTAAAGGCATTCTGGGCTGTTTTTATGCTCTGCACAGGAATGGTTCATTACATGTGACTGTTTTTAGAATATAATTATTTGCATTAAAATAAAGATATAGATTTGTTTTGCTTGTCTGGCCCACTTGGGTTCAGATAAGGCTCTATGTGGCTCATAATGAGTTCAGTATATCTAATGCAATTCATTGTAAATGGACTGGTGCTCTCATAGCTCTTTTCTGCTCTAACTGAGCACTCAGAGTACTTTTTACTACGAACCTCATTCACATGCACATTCATACAGTGCTTTATTCTCTGCCTTTAAGTACATGTAAATATCACACACACATTCACGTGCCGATGGATGCATCAGGAGCAATTTCTGGTTCAGTGTTTTGCTCAAGGGCACTTCAGCACGTAGACCAGAAAAGACCAGAAAAGCCAGGGATCGAACCCCCAACCCTCTTGTTGGAAGCTGACCCACTCTACCATAAATGACAATTAGCTTAAAATTAATGGAATAATTTATCGTAAAACATCCCTCCTGTCTTTTTAAGACTCAGTGTGTTACCTAATGTAAGTTTATTATGGTAAAAAGCAAAGAATCATTGATTCTGTTGGTTTTATTATAGTAAAAAAACACAAACATAAATTTTCTTGTTCAAAGAAATGAACGATAGTCCACGTAGGACACTTCCAAAAAGCGTAATATTTCATACAGCCATGTGTGCGATTCCCTCCACTGAGCAGTGCAAACTGAAGCTGAAAAGATAAAGAGACTCCGAGTGCACGGCTGAGCAAGAAAACAAACACAGTCATCTGAAAACAACAGGTCCTCCCCAGGCAGCTTCGTTAACTGCTGACTGTGAGAGGCGGAGTCACAACCTGCTGCATGAAAACCTGCCGTTTGGTAATTTGGAGCACCCCTTTGTAGCAAAAATTGTGAGAGAACTGTTCATTGAGTTCCAAAGGAACATTTCTCAGAGCAAGACTGCAGAGAATTTAGGTCTTTCAGCATCTACAATGTAGAACATTGTGAAGGGAAGGGCACTAGGAGTACACTTGTGTGTGGCCCCTGTGGCTGAGTTTGCAGTTCCAAAAAGATTAAAAAAGGTTATTAAAAGGAAAGATGACAGATGGTAAACACGCCTCTTGAATTTGCTGCAGCCATTAAATTCTACATTTTTGTATATTTACAAATTCCAATGAAGTTGGTCAGCAGTGAGACTAGAGAGCAGGTGAATGAGAGCCTGGAGAGGTGGAGGTATGCACTGGAGAGAAGAGGAACTAAAGTTTGTAGAAGCAAGGCAGAATACATGTGCATGCTGTGATTTATGGTTTGGAGATGGTGGTACTGACAAAAAGACAAGAGGTGGAGTTGGAGGGGGCAGAGCTGGAGATGTTGAGATTTTCCCTGGGAGTGACCAGGATGGACAGGATTAGAAATTAGTCCATCGGAGGGACAGCTCAGGTTGAGATGTTTGGACATATTCAGAGGAGGGATAGTGGACATATTGGACAAAGGATGTTGAAGATGGAGCTGCCAGGCAGGAGGAGAAGAGGAAGACCACAGAGAAGATTGATGGATGTAGTGAAGGAGGACATGCAGAGGGTTGGTGTGAGGGAAGAGGATAGAGGTATAGGGTGAGATGGAGGCAGATGCTCCTCTGTGGGGACTCCTAACAGGAGCAGCTGGAAGAAGAAGAAGAAGAATGAAGTTTGTCAGCAAATCTATTGAAAATCTTTTCTTTGTACTGCTTTTGTGTTATTGCATTCTGGAAATGGGGTTAATAGGTTTGCATTCACACCAGGTTCATTCATTAATCTGCTGCTATAGAAGTCTCCTCTCCTCTGGGAAAGCTTTCCACCATAGGTAAAATCCTGCATCGACTGAGGGGAAAAAACTTGGGTATTTGTCCTTTTCATAACTTAAAAAAAGATCAGTTTTTTGTAAAGTTAGAACTTTCTGCATGAACAATCAGTTTTGGTCAATATTTTATATTTAAGTGACAAGAAAATATTTAAATGTAATGCGATATGCAATCAAAGCATACATCGTTTTTTTTTTTTTTTTTAAAGTAGCTTTTTACCAAAAGTCACTTAATTTTCCAGTAAGCTGTGAATTTTCTATCCTGGTAAGTTATGTTGCATTTTTCCCAAAGACAAACTTCAAATGTCTGTTTCACGCTTCAGGGCTCAAACTTTCACATCTCGCGGCGAGAGCGTCACGGAAATGTGTTCAAGACCCACCTCCTGGGGAAGCCGGTCATTCGGGTGACAGGTGCAGATAACATCCGCAAGATCCTGCTGGGGGAACACAGCCTGGTGTGTACCCAGTGGCCCCAGAGCACCCGCATCATCCTGGGACCCAATACCCTGGTCAACTCTATCGGAGACCTTCACAAGAGGAAGAGAAAAGTAAGGGTGTTACACCGTTAATGGCTTTCGGACTGACTTAATCTATCCATTCTTAACCCTCACTATCAGATGTGACTGAACGGTGTTGACTGTCAGGAACCAGCTAGTAACTTTTTATGACCGTTTTCTCTGTTTCTTTATCGCTTTCAAGATTCTGGCCAAAGTGTTCAGCCGGGGAGCTCTGGAGTCCTACCTGCCCCGACTTCAGGACGTTGTCAAGTCTGAAATTTCTAAATGGTGTTTGGAGCCAGGTCCCATCGACGTGTACTGCGCAGCCAAGTCCCTGACGTTCCGCATTGCGGTCAAGGTCCTGCTGGGTCTGCAGCTGGAAGAGGAGCGGATCGTTTACCTGGCCCGGATCTTCGAGCAGCTGATGAATAACCTCTTCTCTCTGCCCATAGATGCCCCGCTCAGCGGACTACGCAAGGTGGGAGAGTGTAAAGTTAATATTTCCGATCAAAAACAGTGGTGCAGGATCAGTTTCCACATGGATACTACAACATTAAAAGCTGATTAACGGCCATTTGTTTTGTCTTTCACGTTAACTCTTTGCATTATTACGACGTTCTCCTTCCAGGGGATAAAAGCCAGAGAAATCCTGCATGCCCACATGGAAAAGATCATTGAGGAAAAGATGGAGCTGCAGCAGATGGATGAGGAATATCACGACGCCTTTGACTACATGTTGTCCAGTGCCAAGGAACATGGCCAGCAGCTCAGCATGCAGGAACTCAAGGTACCAAAGTTCATGTCAACTGCAGGAAAGTCTGTGCCAGCCGTACTTTCTGAAAGTCAGGATAAGGCCAGGCAAACTTCAGATACTCACAAGCAGAGAGTACCCGCACTCCAAGCCAGCCCAGTGGGTTGTATTTTAAACCACCACTCCAACACAGTTTTTCATTGTGTAGGGTACTCTGAAACCAACTGAAAATGAAAAATCTAAAATGCCATTTGTGCACAGGACACTAACTCCCACCACCCCTATAACCTCCTTATCCAGAAACTGCAAGACACATGAACACTGTCCTTCACATTAGAAATGATGCTCATGGGGTTTCTAGTTCACTGAAATGGTCCTGACTGGATAATAAAAGTTTATGATCCAAAATAACAGCACTTTCTTGATTTTGAGGCACAAATTTAATTGCAAAAAAGCAAATCACTAACAGATTCTGAATATCCTCTGGGATTAATAAAGGATTATGATTCTGATGGACATCTTTCACATTAATGTTGTGAATGGGGGTGTTTTACATGACCTTTCTTAAACAAAACTGAGCAGATAAAGCAAACATCGAGTGAAAGTATAAGAAAATTAAAGTGAATAACATGTGAAAATGCTCCTAAACAGGACATGAGCTGCTTGTTATGGTGGAAACTTGAGCGATTTACACCACCTCAATCCATCCTGCCTTCTTATGTTGGCATCCAGTGGCTTGCATTAAGACAGATGCCAAAGGAAACCTTATGTGACCTGACCCCATGTGATCGAGCTAAAGATGTCTATAGAGGTTGATGCAAAGTGAAAACCAATTCTTTAAAGGCTAATATTCTAACTTGGTGAAAAGGTTCATCTGAGATGAAGCTACCTGAAATTTACTAAAACTGGTATAATCGTACAAAATGTATTCATCATTTTTTACTAAATTATGTTGTTCTCAGTTAATCTAAGCTTTTCAAGGACCAAATCCAGATTAAATGAATTCAATCCATCAACCTCCCTTCTGGCAGGAAACGGCAGTGGAGCTGATCTTTGCGGCTCACACCACCACAGCCAGTGCCTCCACGTCGCTGGTTCTGCAGCTTCTTCGCCACCCGGCGGTGGTGGAGAAGGCAAGAGTTGAGCTAGAGGCAGAGGACCTGGGCTACGAATCTCACGGCAGTCACATCCCATCCGGTGTTACCGCGGAAAAAGAGGAGGACGCTGCTGACACGGAGACAACCTGCCTGCTCAACGGAGGCTGTCACAATCAGACAGACGAAGGCGAATTCCCACGGCCTCAGTCTCATGTACCGTACCTGAGTCTGGACAAGCTGAGCCAGCTCCACTACATCGACTGTGTGGTCAAAGAGGTGCTCCGCTTCCTGCCGCCAGTCTCTGGTGGTTACCGGACAGCCCTGAAGACATTTGAACTAGATGTAAGTTCAAGTCTCTGGTAGGAAGATTTCTTTTTTCTTTTGTGGTTGACCAAATGAATTAATATGGATGTGTTAACTAAGGCGGAATTTCAGTCTTCGTCATCCCTCAGCCAAAGGCATCACCTATTAGTCTCTTAGAACTGACAGAGCCCTTGTGGGAAATTTAGAAATATCTAAGCAGTGATGGACTTGATCAACCACTGATAGATGATATCTTCTTCTTCTCCTTCTTCTTCTTTCGGCTGCTCCCGGGGTTGCCACAGCGGATCATCTGCCTCCATCTGACCCTATCTCTTGCACAACCCGGGCTGCCACTGATCCCATGTGGAAGTCGTATTGTGAACCCGCATATTTGATTTGGCAAAAATTTTACGCCAGATGCCCTTCCTGACACAACCCTCCCCATTTACCAGGGACCGGCACTAGGAGTACACTTGCTTGTGTGCCCCTGTAACTGAGTTCACTGATAGACGATATAGGTTTATCAAATTGCCAACTAAGGTACATTTAGATAAAAGTCTAGGACACTTAGTCCAGCCAGTGTGGGAGGAGATATGTCACATGTCTGACAAAAGACTTACATTAACTGTTTAGGAATCACAGCCATTTTTATACACAGGCCCCCATTTTCAGAGGATCAAAGGTAATGGGACAACTAACAATTTTAGAATAGAATAGAATAGATTTATTGTCACTGACACAGAGTACAATGAAATTCAATTTTAAATCTAAGAATTGTTTTGAATACTTTGATGAAAATCCTTCAGTTTCTGCTTGTTTGTGGGTCTGTCTGCCTTCAATTTTGTCTTCATGAACTAAAAGCCGCTCTGTTGGGTTCAGATCAGGTGACTGACTTGGCCACTGAAGAACGTCCAATTTCTTTGCCTTGAAAAACTCTTGGCTTGCTTTTGCAGTTTGCTATGGCTCGTTATCCATTTGCTCTGTGAAGCTCCGTCCAATCAGTTTGCAGCATTTGTCTGAATGTGAACACAGAGTATAGCCCTGTACACGTCACAGTTCATTCTGCTGCTTCTATCAGCAGCAATACCATCATAGACACCAGTGACTCAGTTCCACTGGCACCCCTGCGTGCCCTTGCCATAACATTACCTCCACCATGTTTGACAGATGATGTGGTATGCTTCATGAGCTGTTCCTTTCCTTCTCCAGGCTTTTCTCATCCTGTTATTCTGTCACAAGTTCATCTTGGTTTAATTTGTCCAAATAATTTTTCCAGCACTGGGCAGGCACTTTTAGATGTTTTCTGGAAAACTGCACCTCAGCCTTCCTGCTCTAGAGGTTAACCAGTGGTTTGCACCTTGTTGTGAATCCTTTGTATTTGTATTCATGAAGATGCCTCTAGACTTTCTGGACTATGAGAATGTTACATCTACCTCCTCAGGCATGTCCTTGACTTGGCTAGATGTCGTGACGAGTTTTTTATTCTGAGATCATCTACATTAGTTATCTTCCACGGTCTTCCGGGCCTTTTAGTGTTGCTGAGCTGTTCTGTGCATTCCTTCTTTATTATCCAGACTGGTGTGTTGGCCACTCCTAAAGTTTTTGCCATCTCACTTCTTCTTCTTCTTTCGGCTGCTCCTGTTAGAGGTCGCCACAGCGGATCATCTGCCTCCTCAATGATAGGTTTATTTTGGGTTTTCAGCTTTATGATGGCCTCCTTTACATGTACTCACACCTCTTGGGAGTTTAAGTGAATACCTACCAAATGAAAGTTCAACACTTCGAATCAACTCCAGATCTTTTATCTGTTAAGTAGGTCATGGAAAAATGAGGGAACAGGCCTCACCCAGCCACCAAACTGCTTGACAGTCAGTTTTTGCACCTGTGAAATTGGCGAACTGTGCATAAAAATGGCTGTAATTCCTAATAAGTTCATTTGATTTTCTTCGGTCAAACCCCTTGAATTAAAGCTAAATGTCCACACTTAGACTGTGGTGGTGAACAGAGGCAGCATTACAAAAACAAATGTGTCATTGTCCCAAAAGTTATGGACCTAACTTTATTTTACCGCTTTGTCAACTAGACAGTTATGTCTGGTCATATTATCCATTCCCAATTAATCAGATTTTCCAGAAAATGTAAAACAAGATTTATGCTTAAAAAACCGCTTGTAGGTTTTAGCGAAGAAGCGTTTCCCTCTTTGTCTGTAGAGGCCAACTTAGCGTTTTGTCGTGTGGAACTGATAATAGCTTTACAGCTCCTCCTTGTGGCCAGTCAGCATCTCGATAACGATGAATATGTCAAAGTTTATTTAATCGCGGAAATGAATCGCTCTCAGAGAACTTCATTTCATTTTGTTTCTGGCTCTTTGTTGTGAGGCATGGCTGGCTGCGCTTTGACGGTCTTTCACATACAGAATTAACGTGGCCTCTCCTGGGAAACTGCCCTGACATGGCCTTATCCCTACTCCCTTAAATACCCCTTTGGTGCCCTCAGTGTGCCCCCAATTTGCTGCCTTTATCCCAAAAGGACAAGTGAAGTTTAAAGTGATTGCAAAGGAATTTCCACCATACCATTATAGTGCATGATGCTATTTATGCACCTATTTCTCACGGTATTAACTTGTCTGGGCAAGAAGTAATTGTGGTTCTGAAAATGTCATTATGCCTGTTCGGTCAAGTGAATGTTTCTGGAACCTAAACAAGGAAATCCTTACCCTGCAGAAATAATTGGGATTAGGTTATAGAGAAGTCTGGATTAACAGAATGATGAATGAATGAATGAAGCTGAAAACCAAATGAACAAAGAAGTTTTCAAAGAACTAAAGCCTCTAGCTTTTTAAGTCACGTCAAAACCAAAAGTTCATCATAAGAGTTGTGTAATAGTTTAATTTTGCAAAATTTATGGTTTTTATAAAGTTATTATTTTCTGTGTGATTTTGTTAATGACCAGAAACGGTTTTAGAACCTTAAATGAGAGTTTATATTTATAATTTGAATGCATAAAAAAGAGCTATTTGCTGTTAAAATAACACAATTTTTTGCCTCTTCTTACTCTGCAGGGCTACCAGATCCCCAAAGGCTGGAGTGTAATGTACAGCATCCGGGACACGCATGAGACTGCAGCAGTCTTCCAAAGCCCCGAGCTGTTCGACCCAGACCGATTCAGCCGCGAACGGGACGAGAGCCGGTCAGCTCGGTTCAGCTATGTGCCGTTTGGTGGCGGAGTGCGGAGCTGCGTAGGCAAAGAACTGGCTCAAATCATCCTAAAGACTCTAGCCGTGGAGCTGATTGGGACTTGCAAATGGACTCTCGCGACGGAGAACTTCCCCAAAATGCAAACAGTGCCAATAGTGCACCCGGTAAACGGGCTGCACGTGTGCTTCACTTACAGCTACCCACTTTAGATAAAAATACAGACAAATGCAGACTGAGAAACTCCCCCAGGAAGCAATTTGACCTTCTCTGCTCCAGGGAATTCTCTAAGACTGGAGATAATGACCTTGCCAGTCCTGATGGTGCAGTTCAGGCCCCCTTTCATCTCCATGGACATAGGGGGGATTTTCATTTCCAGCTTGTAGCACTTCGTTTCTTCAGTTGTCTGATTCAAACCTAAGAAACTACTATCTGTTGCAACACAAGCACATTTTAACCATCTGATATGCTCGCCAGCAGCATTTTTGGTTCCCAGCATTTACTAACTTTAACCCTTTCATGCATGAATTCTGACATCTTCAGTCAAGATTTTTTCTATAAGTGTTTTTATTACCCTTTATGCACGAAAAGAAGTGAAATTTGCGAAGTTTGCAAAAACGATGTAATAACATATTGTTAATGCTCGTAAATCAAAACCATTTAACTTTAGATGACTTCAAAGACTAGGGCCAAACATGACCTCATAATGTTGAAGTGTTGGCTGATATCTCACTAAAGTAACAAAATACGTGCCTATTACAGCTGTCCACTGTAGCGACCACCATGCATGAAAGGGTTAACATGCATTTTAAGTTATTTAAAGTATGCAAATCTGCAGCATCAAGCAGACGATCGAGGTTTTGCTCTCCTGCATGAACTGCATATACCATTCAAAGTTTCTCTGCAGAGGACAAACTGTTGTTCAGGGACACCTGACCCCACTCACCACACAATCTATACCTGTTGCCTCAATGTAAACCCAGCTTTAGAAGCTCAAACAGCAAGCCAGTTCTCTTCAGGTATGTTTTACGTCACTAAAATACAGACACGCGTGTTCTCCGTGATTTCGTGCTGCTCTTCTTTGCCGTGCTGAAAGTCTCGCTCCTGCATCTTGCTGCAAGCTGCTTGGACATCTTCACCTTTCCACGCTCCTTCCAGAAGAAGAGTTTTTGTAAGGTTTTTACGGAGCTAACATCAAACGGTTACAATGTCGAGTATCTCAGAAAAATCTCTTAAAAAATTCTTATGTAGCGATCAGATTCAAATACAGCTTCAAGATAGCTTCTAGAGACAGCAGCCAGCTGTGGCCAGTAGATGGGAGTTATTTCCAGGGTGGAGGCAAACAGGTGGAGATATTGCTTTCACTTTGGTAATTAAATAGCTAATGTCTATATTTAGATTTCATTGGTCAGTCACTGCTTGCCTTGCTTAGCTCATGTTAAACACAACTGACAGAAAAGTGGGTCTTTCCATAAATCCACCATTCGCCAATCTATTTAGCCCCACAGATCTCTATGTTCAGGAAAAATACATGCAGTGGGTGCTTTTCATCTTTTTACCTCTCTGTAGCTTTTTACGTCAGGTGCTACGTACTGTTTATCTGCTGTGCTGAATGAGCACATCATGAGTGTTCAGCTTGTATTTAGATCTTTGTTCACTTCTTATGACTTAGGCTTGCCTCTATGAGCAAAGCACTGGATGTAAGCCAGCTCCGCTGCAATGTTGCCTGTGGAGAGAAAAACTAACAAATGTGACACCTTGATTAAGGCTGAAATGCGATTTTCTGCAATAGACTGGTGTCTGGACGGACACTACAGAGGCTGAACTCGTGATGTTAAACTGAAAACCAGGAAGTACCTGAACATAAGGTTCAAATACATTTTTATGTGAATGTTTTATATATAGATATATATATCCTTAACAGTTCTATTATATGTGTATCAAATGAAGTAGCATTATGAATAAGCTGTATTTAAAATGCAGATGTATCATATCTGTTGTACTTTTACTTTATTTGTAATGATTAGAGAATCCAGCTAGTAATGTAAAGGACTGTCCATAAAACCCTTTTCACTGCTAGAACATAGACATATTTTATTGTTTAGAGCAGCATATACTGAGAGTAATGTTATGATTATTGTTGTTTTTATGGTCTAATTCTAGGACTGTTTCTGTCTTGAAGCCTAACAGATGCGCTGTGAAATCTGAGGTATGGATGGATTTGTGGAAGGAGATAGCACTTTCTTTGCTTTAAGGAGTCTGTATATATTTGTCCTGTTTCTGCATTCACTGAGTGTATCAGATGTAGCTGCTGTACAGTTGACGTAAAGAGTAAATAAGACGATGATAAACAAAATTTGTGTGAGGCTTTATGAGTTTGTCAAAAGTATTGAGACACCTACACATTACAGCTACAGGAGGTTTTATGGACTGGTGCTTACATAGCACTTTTCTACTCTGACTAAGCACTCAGAGTGCTTTTTACTACAGGCTTCATTCACCCGTTCACAGACACATTCACACAGCACCTCATTCTGTGCCTTAAGCGCATTTTAACTATCTCACACATTCCCACGCCGATGGATGCATCTGGAGGAATTTAAGGGACACTTCAGGTAGAGGAGCAGGGAATCAAACCACCAACTCTCAGAATGGAAGATGACCTGATCAACCTCCTGAGCCACAGCCTCCCATTCTAAATCCATAGGCATTAATATGGAGTTGGTCCATGGAAGCCTAGCACACAGTTTCCGAGCTGATGTTAATGCCAGAGGAGGTTTGGAACTCTCTGCTGGACACTTTCACACACTAGGCTCTTCAGCACTTGGTGACCCCACTCTGTAATTTTACGTGGTCTGACACTTGGTGGCTGAGTTTCTGTGGTACCTAGATGCTTCCACTCTGCAATAATACCAATTACAGTTGACCCCTGACACTTGTCTCCACCCACTCCACTCTGCCTGCAGTCTCTTCTTTACCTCTCTTGTGCTCTGTTTCTTTGGATGGTTGACCCCTGGCATTTAAACTCATCCACCTTCACCACCTCTACTCCTTGCATCTTCACCATTCCATCTGCCTCCCTCTCATTCATTCACACTCCCTCTCATTCTATTGACTATTATTTCTCATCTCTCCAGTGCATACCTCCACCTTTCCAGGCTATCTTTCACCTGCTCCTTCTACAGATCACAATGTTGTCTCTAAGCATCATAGTCCACAAAGACTCCAGCCTGACCTCATCTGTCAACCTGTCCAATCAACACTCTCAAAGCAAACATTACATATGTAGTACTCCTTCTCAGCATGAAGCCATGATAATCTCTTCTTAACCTAGCTTCAATAACTCCTTCCCATATCTTCATGGTATGGCTCATCAACTTGATTCCTCTGTAGTTACTACAGCTCTGCACATCACCCTTGTTCTTGAAGATTGGTACCAGTGCACTTCTTCTCCATTCCTCAGGCATTCTCTCATTCTCCAAGATTGTGTTAAACAATCTGGTTAAAAAGTCCACTGCCCTCTCTCCTAGACATCTCCATACCTCTACCTTGCTTAAGGACTGTGCTGCCAAGCTCGGAGAGCCGCTCCAACATATCTACAACATGAGCCTGCGTCTGGGGATAGTTCCCACTCAGTGGAAAACTTTGTGTCTAATCCCCATCCCCAAGAACAGACACCCCAGTGGGCTCAATGACTTCAGGCTGGTGGCGCTCACTTCCCACCTCATGAAGACGTTGGAGCGGTTGATCATCCACATCATTTTTTTCGACTTCTCTAGTGCCTTTAACACTATCCAGCCCCTCCTCCTGCAGGATAAACTGACCAAGATGCAGGTCGACACCCACCTCGTG
>VUQH01041363.1:0-14225 GCA_015106775.1 Etroplus canarensis | reverse complement strand
CTTTTTTCGAATGGCAAGAATCAGTGCATCCTCTAAAGTGAAACAGAGGGTATTCTCTGTGTGGAGTGCTAATTGGTGCATCGATCTAATTGGCAGCTGGTGGATTTAAAATATAGAAAGCAACAGTGGTACGCTAAAATCTCAGTCAGCTCTTAAAATCTCAAAAGTAGGATGAGGTGGTGTTGACCATTGAATGTTGAAGCCTTCCCACTCTCATATAAACAACATAAACAGACTTCAAAATCAAAAATTATTAAAAGAACAACCAAATGCAAACTGCATAACTCTGCCCTGACAACCCTGATAGCCTCCTACCAAAGCTTTTTTAAAAAACATTTTTCTAAAAATATGACTAGTAAAATTAACAATGCACGACTTTTATGAGATTAGTTAGAAACTCCATCTCATAAAGAAGAAAAAAAAAATTAGTAGAGTTCTTTGTGTTGTGGCAATTCAATTTGGTAAAGAAGACAAGTTTACCTGTTCTTCAAGAGGCAAATAACTTTAAACAATATTTATGTGATATCACTGTGGTGTGTTTCATCAAGATCATTCATTCATTCATGCAAAAGCAATCAAGAACAATACATATAATATGTAAAATGGATAATGTCATCCTTAACCGTCTGATCTCTGAAAACAACTTGATATGTGAAAATTAATCATATTTACTAGCCTTTTTTGTGTTGCTGTGGCACATTTCTATTTACAAACTAGCGATATTTTTAAAATATGTTTTCAGACATAATCTTGCGAATATATACAGAGAAAATGCTGATATAGTCATGTCTTAACATATATATTTTTTCTTTACAAAAATGAAAAATCAACTACTGGGTACTATTTTATTCCTAACCACAAAAATTTAAGGCTAACTATTCCACTTTGAAATTGATTGCATTGTTGCTGTACTTTCATTCTATTTCACAGTGGATATAGAAAGCAGACACACCCTTGTTAAAATACCAGGTTTTTCTGATGAAAAAAATAGACCATAATAAATAAATTCAAATCTTTTTTTTCCATTTTAATGTGACTGATAGCCTGTACAATTAATTGAAAAAGAAAGAAATCTGTTAAGAAAGAAAATATAAATAATAAAAAAATGCACAATAAGCTATTTAAGTGTGCACACCCTAAAACTAATACTCTGTTGAAACACATTTTGCTTTAATTAGAGCATTTAGTTTTTTTGGGCAGGAGTCTATCAGCATAGCACATCTTGACTTGACAATATTTGCCCACTCTTCTTTGAGAAAGCGCTGCAAATCTGTAAATAATTTTCTGCTGGTAAAGCCATTCTTTTGTTGATTTGGACATATGCTTAGGGTCATTGTCATGCTCAAAGGTGTTCCTCCACCTTGACTAAAGCACCAGTTCCAGCTGAAGAAAAACAACCCCAAACCATGAGGCTGCCACCACCATACTTCACTGTGGGTATAGTGTTCTTTCGGTGTTGTTTTTGAGCCAAACATAACTTTTAGAATTGTAGCCAAAAAGTTCAGCATTGGTTTCATCAGAACATGACACAATTTCCCACGTGCTTTTGGGAGACCTGTTCTTTTACAAAATTTAGCCAGGCCTGGATGTTTTTTGCTATAAGAAAAGGCTTCTGTCTTGCGACACTACTGCATAGTCCAGACATATGGACAGCACAGGAGATTCTTTTCACATATACTACACATTCAGTACTTGTTAGAAATTCCTGCAGCTCCTTCAGTGATACTGTAGGCCTCTTGGCAGCATCCTTGATCAGTTTGTCTCATCTTTTTCATCAATTTTGGAGGGATGTCCAGTTTTCAGAAACATCACTGTGATTCCATATTTTCTGCATTTCTTGATGACTGCCTTCACTGTGTTTCATGGTATATGCAATGCTATGGGAATTTTTTTAACATTCTCCTGATACCCTTGAACAATAACATACCTTTGGTTTGTCAGCGTTCTACAAACCATGTTTTTATCTGTAGGATGCAACTGAGTAATTGTCAGGAAATTTAAATGGGGCCACCAAAATGGGACAGTAAAAAAATTGGAAAAAGTTGCTGGTTCTGATTAGTCTGGTCTCTGCTGGAACATTTGGATGGTGGGGCTTGTCATGTAACAATAATTCAGGCTGGTGGTAGTGGTGTAATGGTGTGGTGGATATCTTCTTGGCACACTTTAGGCTCCTTACAACTGATTGAGCATCGTTTAAATGCCACTGTCTACCTCAGTACAGTTGCTGACCATGTCCATCCCTTCATGACCACAGTGTACCCATCCTCCTGATCTATAACGTGTCATGTCAAAAAGCACAAATTATCTCAGACTGCTTTCTTTAGCCTGACAATGGGGTAGCGGCACCCAAATGACCTCTACAGTAACCAAAATTAATCCAATAGAGCGCCTTTGTGATTTGGTGGAATGGGAAATTCACATCATAAATGTGCTGCCGGCAAACAACAGAATGATTTTATCATGTCAATATGGACCAGAATCTCAGAGGAATGATTCCAGCACTTAGTTAAATCAATGCAACAAAGAATTATGGCAGTTCTGAAGGCAAAAGGGTGTTCAGTGCTGTACTAGTAACTAATGAAGTAGCAGGTGACTGTATATCAACAATCCCTCATAAAGAAATACATAAATACAGCAATATATCACACATTCAAACCTCACTGACACCTTGTTATGGACTGTGTAGACAGATACACAAAATAAGCGCTTATGATAACTGCATATATTCACAGAGTAGACAGAAACGCACTGAAACTTTAATATAAACAATGTCAATAATGTCACCAGGCGCCATTAAATCAATGGCTGTGATATGCCATAGTTTAAAGTTGACTGAAAGATTGTTGTAAAAATAGAGCAGACTGCTGGATGTGAGGACATAAATACTGTATGTTCACACTTTCACACTGCGAGCACTTGTCTTCTTTTAGGGGACAAAAAGCAAGGTGCAGTTATGTAAATCATAAACTCTTAGGCTGAACACTTGGTTTAAGGTTGGAGCATAGCAAGCTGAAGTAACGGTTAGTATCAGCCTCCAGGGAATTATGTACAATGTCCTTTGAAGTGATGGAAACTCAAGTGTGTGTATGAGTCTGTGCATGTGTGTGTGCGTGCGTGCGTGCATCTGTGATTTGTATGCTCTGCAGTAGGAGTGGAGTCAAAGTGTTGCCAGGTCGGTGACCTTGGCTTTAATAATAGATGAATGGTGACAAGAAAAAGAGAGGGACATAGAGAGAGACCATGTGAAAGAGAAAAGCAGAAACACAGCGATAGATGGGGAGAGAATAAGGGAAAAAATGATGCAGGACTGGTCATTTGATGGACAACAGAGGAGAAAAGGGATGTCTGATACAGGAAATGTGTTCACAGAGAAAAAGAGAGAAGCAGGGAAACCAAACAACAGTGCATTAGAGAGAGCAACTGACAGAAAATGTTGTGATTTCAGAAAGAAGAGAATGAGCGGATGGTGGATAGACAGATGGCTAATAAGGAAAAATGAGACAGACAGGGAGAGAAGGGGAAAGAGAGAGAGAATTTGAGGAGTGAAAGAGGTGAGTGACTTGTTGGTAGAGCTTCGTTGGCTCATTGATGGAGGACCTGTCTAACACACATGCACTCTCACAGAAAGCCACACACAAACATACATTGTTTGTGTGTTGGTGGCTGGAGTAACTGATAATGTATATATTTCATAGCCAAGGTCTATAAGATGCAGCTTAAGGAACACAAATATACTCTACAAATACACACAGACACAGAGTCTGGCCCTTTTTGTTCTTTCTCAAAAAACACACATACATCTCAGACAACTACCCACGTTTATAGTAAATCTTGTGGGTGATGGAGCCAGCACTCTGAGACAAACACATTTATCTTGCACTGAGAATTGGTAGAACTTTTCATGGTTTTTGGGTATGAGTGAAAAAAATCACATTTAAAGTACTTTTTTGGGGGGTGTATGACAATCCAAGAATGTCAAACACATTTATTTCAGTATGATGTATTGTGAATGTGGGTAACTGAAGGGGTAACTTAAAAATCTAATAACGATAGGTAGTACATATTGGTAGTAGCCAGTAGTCCTTTCTTTCATAAACATTTTATAAAGGATGTCATATGCTTAAGATATTTTATTTTGACAGTATTTGGGTGCATTTAAAAGCCAAACAGTAAAACTGAAGTGTCAGCCTTCTCTGGTTAATAAACAAGGTGACTAAATAGCTGCATATACAGCTGTGAAAAAGAAAGTTTTCAAAGGACCTTTACACAGTCCTGTGAAAAATAAGTTCACCTCAGGATTCAATATCTTGTACCACCTTTACCAAAAATAACTATGTTTTTGTTTGACTTTACCCTGCCACAGCATTTCAGTCAGGTTGAGGTCTAGATTTCGACTAGGTCATTGCAACACCTTGATTCTTTTCTTTTTTAGCCATTACAGCTCTTCCAAACAAGCCACACTTGGTCAGTCTTTTATGAATTGTAACACCAAATTCTTTAACATTTAAAATGTTAAATGAGGGCTATAGAATCTGAGATGTAGCTCTTGGGTTTTTTGGGTGAATTTGCTGGGATGTTCATGCCTGGGAAGATTGTGGCATTGTCTTAACACACACCTAAAATATCCACACCAGTAAACTGCCAAAACTTCTGCTTTTATAGAGGTGGTCACCTTTGCTGATGATAAATTAATCAAGATCATTTGATTAGCAGGGCACTGTAATACCTATGGAAGCAGTAAATGTGTACTTAGTTTTTCACAGGACTGCACAGAGTCCTGCCATAGCATTTTCCCCACAACTATATGAAGAGTGCCCACAGTTTCCTGTTCCTTTTCAAACAACATATTCACTTCTGTAAAAATGACATGTCCTTTCATGATAAATACACTGTAAAATTACTGTGTATTACTGGGTACAAGTTAAGGAAGAAAATTCAATCCTCAAGCCTATACAATGAAGCAATATTATAAGCATGGATGCATTTAGATGGTGGCTCTCTCCATTAGTTTTTCTATTGATCTCTTTGGAGAAATTACTCAGGGGAAATGAATGGTGATATGCACAATTATCATTGAGACAGAGACCTTATGTCCTTCATAAAGTTGATATGATTTGAATTTAGTTTTTAAATGTACTTTTTATCAAGTCATGTGCTGTGCTGTGTATTATTTACTGCTTAAAAACTCCACCAATACATTTTCATTTACAGAGATCCTTTAAGAGAGACATAACTGTAGTATTTTATAATTTTCTTTTTTAAATAATTTTGACATTATGTTCTTTTTATCACTGTGTTGTCACTATATTATTTGAACTTCACAATGAAACTCAAGGAGCTTAAAGGGCAGAAATATATCAAAACAAGTGTCATTGTCACACCACTTTTGGAACTCGCTGCATTACTAGATTCAGCACTGTGACCTCATTATGACAATAAATCTGCAGATGATGACACCCAAATGAGGCACACAAAGTTCATTTCTGCAGCAAAGCTCCTCTCCCTATGTTTCATGTACTGTGATCAAATGAACACTACATCCCTCAAACAGTAAATCTTGGAAAGGTTAATATTTTTAGTATGGCAGGAGCTGGTTTGGAAGAACAGAAAAACACTTTGTTCTTAACTGATATTAAGATGAAGGTCAAGTGTTTCTAGACAAGCATTTATTTTTAAAGCAGACCAATGCACCAACACATATATACAAATATTTTTTGTCTGATTTAAAGAAGTCATTGCTTACATTCATTATCAATGAGAGACCTCAAGACACCAGACTTTTCTGGAATTGTTTCACAAACATAATTTTGGTGGAATAAAGTAGTGAAAAAAACTGTAACATGAGAACAAAACCCTCAAAGAAATCTAACCAGATCCAGAACCCTTGAGGCATCAGGGTCATTCTCAGATTAATCCCATCGTAAAGACCCTCTCAACTTGGAGGATAATGCTACATTTAAGGGCCAATTAACACTGACAATACCATTTTTGAAGCCATCTGCTAAGAAACTTTATGTAATGTTTGACCAATTGAGGATGAACTCATTAGTTGGGTGTATTTGTTGGCAGATCAGAACATGAGCTACTGATCATATGTACGACTAGTAATAAGACCTCTTGGTACAGTGAATTGGTGAGCAATTCTATGATTTGCTCACAGTGAATATAAATTTCTTTTGTATGAACTGTGTTGTTCCTGTTTAGTCATACAAGTCAGTTACCAGAGTTTTCTAAAACACAAGCCTTCCAGTGTGTATGGTATCTTTATCTTCTTAAAATAATGGTCAAAGTTTTTTTTTTTGTGTGGAATGATGTATATCATATCATTACATATCACATATCATATACTATATATTTGGTTCAATTTTTATTGTTTTTTTTTTTTAAACTTGAAAATTTGAATTAGGTAACTATTTTAAGAGGATGATGGTATGCTGAACAATGAATACATAGTAGAGGTTTCTTTGCATGCAAATGCACAGTTTGAAAAGTTTACATAAGATTTAGAAAATCTTTCCACAGGTCATTTTAATGCATTTATTTCACTCAGTTCTTTTCATTTTATTTCCTAAAAGCACAAACTCATGTTCATGACTTACCTTTGTAGTTAATCTTAAAGCCAATAGATCCAACGCTCTCATCTGACTGTAGATGAAGCCACATCTGGTGGGTCATACTGACTATCAGGTCAGGAACAAAGCTCCCTGATAGGCTGGGGCACAAAATACATTGCTATTGAATCACTGTCACCATAATTACTACTATAAAAAGCATAATTTTCATCAATGCAATCATAGCTATAATCAAATTTTCAAGTGCTTCTTTGAGTGTGAACAAATTGCTGGAACATACTGCACCAGAGTGGAATGCTTTGCTTTAGTTTTGCAAAATTCTGCCTGAGGATGGAAAATTGCTTAGAATACACTGATACTATCCAACCTTTTTCACAGAGCGCCAGCACCATGAAATCATTATCTTAGTGAAAGTTAATAGTGACTATCTACAAAGTGAACTTTAATCACCTGTTTTGTAAAAGGTCTGTCTCAGGCTGTCTAGGCACTGTAGAGCATTGTCCATATTCAAGTGCAGAGGACTGCACATAATGTAGATTGCTGTTTTATAATCAAACTACCTATGTCAAAGAGATGGAGGTTTTCAAGGTAGATGGAGGACGATGCTTTGTATCAAGAACAAGAATGAAAACTGACGAGGACTGAGAAGGATAAAAAAAACATACTTTTCACATTGTCTGAGATAGACTTACTGAGGCACTGCTGCTTATAAGAGCAGCTGGTTACAAAATCTGCAACATATAACTGACATTTACTTGCCTCTACAAACTATTTTTCAGTGATTTTTAACAAGCTACAGTCATATTTTATTAAATGCTTATGTAACAACTACCACTATCCTAAAACTGTTTAAGAAAGACTGACGTATAGGATTTCTCACATCTTATCCACAAGTAAGCGATTTGAAGTCATGTTTATGTACTCAGAAAACTAATTTGCAATAAGTGTAATATAGTATATATGTTGGGAAAAAGAGAAAGAACAGGAAACAAATGAAATAAATGAAAACAAATGAAAAAATATGTTAAATCATAGTGTAATACTTACACCTGTAGTATCGTTGTAGGATCGCCTACCTCCCCTCCATCTCCTATAGTAAGAGTATCATAGCCAATCTCAAGGTCAAACTCTTCAAAGTTGATCTGGATGACCTAAAGTTGGCATGCACAAAAAACAAACATATGCAAACACATGTGAGTTTTAAGCTATGCCTGTGTGTGTGTGTGTGTGTGTGTGTGTTGTGGTCTTAATCATCATATTTTCCATATCTTTTTTATGTGATGACCTTTATATGTGATCATATGAAAGTCACTGCTCTCACTGAGTTATACTTGAGCATACTGTATATGAATCATTAGAATTCATTCATGCATCACACAATGTGGCATGGTTCCATTCAGTATTGCAAGATGAAGAAGGAAGACATAAGGAACACCTCTGCTCCACACTTGAAGCAGTGACGAAGAGCACATAGCTCAAAACTCTGATCAGGAATTATTAAACCAACACTTTCTGTTTCATCTAAGACCAGAGAGAACCACATTTGGCAAAGGAGAAGACAGAATGGGCGGAGGGTTGATAGAGAGAATGAAGAAGATGGAGGCAGATGGAAGAGAAGAGGACAGAGGAAGAGAGGAAATGGGGGTAATAATGAGCACATCTTTGATGCTAGCGAAGTACAGTGTTGGAATATTTCAAACTAGAATTTTGACTTGAACCTCAAGGGAAGACTGAAACCTCACTTTGCCTCCGCCCTACTCCTCTTCTCTCCTTCTGAGGAATTTCCAGATTCCCAGAATGAATATTCTGCAGGCTCACTTCAAAGACATCCAAATACATCATGCAGGTCTCAGTTTCCTGTATGCTGGTATGTTAACATTAAACATATTTACATGCATATCAGCACCCTCCATTCGTTTATATTTATGATGCCTGAGTAAGACATCATCAATACATTTCTCTTCCCCCCCTAAAACCCCAGGCACATGATACCACCGCTGTCCATGTTGAAGAACACAGTTTATAGTCAATGTGACTTTAACCATTAAATCTATGAAAAAAACAACACACAAAACGACAGAAATGCCTTTCCACTCACCTGCTGCTTTACTTTTATTTGTTGGGGGCATCACCTGATCTATATTAATTTATCTGATTCATTTTCATTTCACGCCATATTTGATCTGCTTGTAGCAGCAGAGGCAGACTTACCTTTTGTCTGACAACTAATGTAATCATATCAAAATAAAATTCAGCAAACTGGGAAAGCATAACAGCACCATCACTTGATTTGACTGGAAATGAATTAAGCAATAGTGAATATACAAAGATGAAGTTGTGATCTTCTCACTGCTCAAGGTGCTGACTCAGTCTTATCAGTATGTAAGACAGCAGATTGGATTAAAGCATTACCTACAAACCTGTTAAAATCTCTCTGGAAAGCATACATACAGACACACAGGCACAGCTTTGTAGAGCTTATGTATCTGTTTTTCTGTTTACACAGTCACCGTATTCATAACACTTCTCATCATATTCCCATGAACTCAAAGCAGGGTGTCAATTCAACAACAAATCTGATAAATAACATCCCAGTTATGGAAGGACTATTTTTTGTATTTTATAAAGAGGCAACACCAAATCGTGCATTTACAAGGATAATCATTATGACTGTAATACTTAAAAGACATGTTCTAGTCTTTTCCTTGTTGTGCATAGTTATTGCAATAGCTACTTCCCATTAAGTAACGCTGGCATGCGCCAAGCACAAATGATCATTTCAAAATGTTTGTTGGTGCAGGAATTTTTTTTGCATGTGCATATTTTAGTTGAGTTTAGAGTTCATTGTGATTACCTTGAACTATCAGTACACAAGATACTCCAGAACATATTGCCATTTCCTAAGATGTGTAAGTTGAATGTCTTATGAAATACATGTTTCGGGCTCTTGAAAATGTATGTTACTGTATCTTTCACATGCTATACAGTATGACAAAACCTTGCAGATTTTTTTCATGTTTCAAGTAAGTGGAATTCACTGAAAAGAGTCTGAAGAACATCCTATAGTTCCGCACTGTTAAAGAGATTACAACCTTTATGGAAAATTTCCCAAAGGTTAATTTATGGCGTCACATCCACATGCTAGTGCAGGTGCCATTCATCGGTTTTCCTTTTCTATATGGCAGTATATGTCCTTTGGCTTATATCTGAAAATGGCACATGCTGTCACAAGAACTGATGGTTTGGTAAATGACTGTGCCAATTTTTTTTTTCTTGTGGTATTGTGGATGGGTACTTGAGCAAATGCAGTGATGGCAGTAAGTGCAGGTGCATCAAATGCAAATTGTGGAAATACAAGTGTCCTTAATGGACCTATTTTCATTATGAGTAAGCTTTCAAATGAAAAAGGAATAAAATCCATAAAGTTAGTTAGGTCAGTCACCACAAAGAAACACTTCCAAATCTGTGTTTCACTCGTTATGTTTATAAATCATAAATAAGACAAAATGTTCATGCTCTCCTCTGAAATGCTAGCTACGATGCTCCACATACTATAATCCTGTGTTTCAGAAACAATGTCATTGGACCATGAATAATGTTTAAAGAGAATTCCACTGAAACTGGTCTTGCTCCTTGAATACGTCCTTTGCAGAACACCCTAATGACACATCAGCACTATTCACACAGCATTAAACATAGTTAGGTCATAACCACATCACACTGTATCCGTGGGTGCCTGTATGTGTACCCATCTATGAATACTCTAGTAAAGTCAGCTTAGACTGGAACCTCATTACTAGCAGTGTGAAAGTTAGTGTTTATGTGTGTTCTGGTTTACTTTTAGTGCATGCAGTTTGTGTTCATGATAGATGAAACTGAATACTCTTCATATTTCCCCTTTCTTCCAATTGGTTGGTATTCATGAAAACATCCAACTCTCTCTTGCTCTTTTCACTAGCTATCTCTCTTTCCTCTCTCTGTCTTTCTCTTTCTGCAACCCTCTCTGTCTCTCTCTTTCTAATTGGCTGCTGCATGTCTTCTTTCTATCTGGCTATGGCTTCTAGCCAATGAGGCGATAGAATTGGATTTCTGCTTGATAAAGCACTTCCTCTGGTTGTCGTGGAGACAATGAGGTGAGGGAGGCTCCTCCCTACTCATACTATAAGAGGACCTAAAGCTACCTTGAAGATGCAGTTACTGTAGGAATTTGAAACACCTGGTGAGTGACACAGTCAGTGATGTAAAGCGGGCATTGACTGGGCCAGGGGTATAAAAGATTATCTGTGACAGCATTACCATAAACCCTGAGCCACCCACTCCCCTTGAGCTTGCTTCTTTGGTATAAATTGTGCCACTGTGACAAGAGCTGGGCTGTTGCTGATGAAGACTGATGGTTGAAGTCTGTTGCCGCTTAGTGTTTTGCCCCTTACTTATGCTTTCTTCAGCTAAAACTACAAGGTGCATCCTTTCCATATACCAGCTCTGAGAAGGAACCAGCAAAAAAAGACTGTGCTTGCCCTTTACTGTTGCTATGCAAATACTAAACTATAGAATGCATTAAAATCACAGTTTCCTTCTGATAAATGTTTAACATTTTAACCCGAGCCCTTAAAAGTGCTATGCTGTTCATCCTGTCAGGAAGATGCAGAAGCACAGCATTTTAATGACAAAAAATAAAAAGAAATCAGTACATTTTTTTCTGAGCCTTGTGGCTTCAGTGTATGTCTGATTTTTATACGCCTAGAGGGCATTTTTGAATTTAATGTCTACAGTATTAATGGAATATCTAGCTAAAACAATGCCACACTCTCTTCAAAATGAATGCCCTTGCATGCACTTCCTTTGTGTTTCTCATAGGAGTGCTAACTAAATATTCATCATGGCAGCACTGCAGTAGTTGTCTTTTATCCATGTGTTATGCATTAGACTGTGAATGCAAATGTGAATAAAATGTGAACCTAGTGCATACTTGATAATGTAGAAGGTGCCTGTGCAATTTGTGTGTCCAGTTGTCACATGTATGAAGTCTGCAAGTTTATCCAAACTCCTGCACCATAATCAAACGATATTATGAAAGAAGTGCTTTGAGTTCCTGATATCACAGGAGATGAGAACTCAGGGATACAAAAGAAGAAACCAAATCATGGGGAAAATAAAGAGAAGACAAAAGTACAGTAAATTGGAGAGAAGAGAAGAGAAGAGAAGAGAAGAGAAGAGAAGAGAAGAGAAGAGAAGAGAAGAGAAGAGAAGAGAAGAGAAGAGAAGAGAAGTCTAGTAATGGCCATGCTGTCCTACCATCCCCAAGGTTAAATGAGAACAGGAGAGAATGAATTGGCTCTAAAGGCTCTAAAGGCTCATTCTGCCAAAACTAAATGAAGCAATAACATCAGAGAGCTATAGAACCCCATTAACACTTAACCTGAGAGGGGGGTGGGGTGGTGGATAGATGGAGAAAGAGAAGGATGGAGGGAATGGGGCTTGCAAAGGCAGGCATAGAAGAAGAGTGGGTGAGCTACAGAAACTCTGTATTTTTACCTTCAGAATATAAGCAGACAACTGTGTGGGAATGCGTGTGAATCTATGACATGGAGAAAGAGATAAGGCTGAAACAGTGAAAAACAGATTTTTTTTTCCCTCAAATGCCTTCTTTTCTCCCTGTGTTCTCTCTTTTTCAATAGTAATTTGATGGTTTCAGCCTGAGCTCTTTAATGAAGAATCTGGGTAATTCTGAGGACAGTGCCTCTGGGAGTTAAGCAGGAGGAGAGTGGGCAGTGTAAAAAGAGTCAAAGAAAAGGATGAGACATGAAGAATGAGAGAAGTAGAGTACAAGATGAAATAGGGAGAAACATGTACAGGCAATAAAAAAGAGAGAGGGGGTGAGAGATGTTCTACTAGTGGTGGAGACAGGATCAGTTTGGACTATGCCCTTGCTCTGAAAGTGTTATGCTACCTGCACCCTCTTGCCCTCAGCCTCAGACTCTCTCTCTTTAAAGGGTTTGGGGTTATGGTGTTGCCTTGCACAAAGATCAACTGACCACTCCCCTGTCTGCTAAGCTGCCCTTCATTCTCGCATCAACCCCCTAATTGAGAACAGCTTTTTACTGCCAGTACACCAGATCATCAGTGCTCCCATTTTGTCAGAGTCATTTTTGCCCATTACCCGTTGTTTACCTGCCAATCCCCAACTGTGTGTTTGCCTCTGCCACCTGCCCAACATACGTAAGCCTGCTTTTGAACCAGTAAATTACCTTTTACATGACAACATGCTTCTCTGGATCAGCAATTTCCTGTTGTCACTAAACATTTGAACCATGCAGAATGTGAATTCCTAAACCAACATGAACTTACAAATTCTAACTGAAATGTGCTCAGTGATTACTGTGAGCACCGTCTTAACTGGAGAAAGTGACTGTACTAACAGATCAATATGCTGTGCAGTGTAGTAGTGTTTTTTGTATTTCTGTCTTCATTTATTTTATAATCAGTTCTAACATAACCTTTAGAATATGTCATTACAAACTTTCTCAATATTGTGATACAGTATGACAGCAAAGCTTCTTGATTTTCCAATTGTATAAAAGTCTCTATATTCTTGAACAACTCCATTTTCATGAAAAAAGAAACAATTTATGTTCAGCTCTTCTCAGAATAAACAAACAATCATATTACTTAGGTTATTCCTTTAAATCATAATCCATGCTGCTTATAAGTATGACCTTTTTTTATTTTGGTAATTTTGGTTCCCTATACCAACTCGGTGGAGTACGATGCAGCTTTAATTCAAGCACTCTGACAAAAGAATTGCATTCACTGTTTAGGAATTGCAGCAATTTTTATACATATTCCCTCATTTTCAGTGGCTCAAATAGCAATTGGAACTTTGACAAATAAACAGTTTCATGTTCCCATATTATTTTTCCCAGTTCTGGGGAAAAATGTTTGGAAAGATGAAACCAATATTATCTTGTACCAGAATAACAGGAAGATAAAAGTAGAGAGCAGGGAAGGAACACCCCCTGAGTCGAAGCATACCACATCATCTGTCAAACATGGTGAAAGCAATGTTATGGCATAGACATGTACTGTATGGGTGCCAGTGTGCAGGGCTATACTTTCTGCTCAGATTCAGCCAAATGCTGCAAAACTAATTGGATGAAGCTTCACAGTGCAAAAGTATAATGACCGAAAGCAAACTGCAAAAGTAACCTGAGTTTCTCAAGGCCAAGATTTTAATTAAATTAAAGAACTGTTCAATAACCGAGTCAGGCAACCCAGCAGACCAGCATTTCTGCTGCTAAAGACAAAACTGAAGGCAAAGAGACCCACAAACAAGCAGCAACTGAAGGCGGCTGCACTAAAGGCCTGGCAAAGCATCTCATTTTTTAGACAATATTTTTATTCATTTTCATTTTCACAAACAGCCCATAATTACACAGTACAATATAGTGCACGGTTCACAGCAGTAAAGCCAGACAAAACAAAAACAAGCAAACCTAAAACAGAACACAGAACACCAGCTCAGGTCTATCCCAAAAATACCTGGGGTCCTAGTAATAACGTACAACATGAGCACTCAAGAAATCCTTGCAGCATAATACTAGAGACATCAGGTTCCACATAGTACAAGTACGGTTCCCACACCTTAAAGAATTG
>VUQH01041361.1:0-16053 GCA_015106775.1 Etroplus canarensis | reverse complement strand
TATATCTAATAAGTGCATCTGGTCTGTTCACTGGAACATAACACATGCCAGTCTTCTTGTTATTCATATGCAGACACAAATCCATGATGGCAAGCCTCATTTTCACCATGATTCTCCCCAAAGGGTCACAACAGCCGATTAATCCACATTGGTAATTTATGCCGGATGCCCTTCCTGATGTAACTCTCCATGGTGAGAGGGGGCTTGTGTCCCCACCTGGAATCTAGCCAGGGTAGTTTTGCTTGTAAGACAAATGTGTAAACCGCTACACTGCAGGGACACTTTCACCATGATAACTACACTGCTCAATAAAGTTAAGGGAACGCCCAATTAGTGCCGTATGACATAAATATAAGGGTGTACTTCAGGAATATAAATCTTGTCCAGTTTGGTCAGAAACATGCTCATGAGTCTCCTGGTGGAGGTCGTTTTGTAGGGGTTTAGCAGTGCTCCCCCTGTTCCTCTCTGCACATTGGAGCAGATACTGGTTCTGCTCCTGGGTCGATGCCCTTCTACAACCCCGTCCAGCTCTCAGTTCAATTTATGTAGCACCAGATCACCACAAAAGTCACCTCAGCGTGTTTACTGCAGGGTAAATATCCTACAATATTAGAGAGAAAAACCAACAATCATATGATCAAAAATGAGCAAGCAGATGGAGCATTTGAAGGGAGAACTCCCTTTTAATAGGAAGAGTCCTCCAGCATAACCAGGCTCAGGGACAGGCAGGCACCTGCCTGGACCGGTTGGGGTGAGGGGAAAGAAAAAAGCAGAGCACAGAGAGACAAAGACAACAGGCTGTAGGCACGAGAAGGAAAAATTTAATGACCAGCAGCAGTTGCATATAAATAGGGGTGAAAAGAGGTGAGTGGAGAAGAAATGCTTAGGGCATCATGGGAAGGGATGATTCAGGGTAACCGGATCCAGCCCTAACTGTAAGCATTATCAAAAAGGAAAGTTTTAAGCCTAATCTTCAATGTAGAGAGAGTGCCTCTCTCCCAAATACAAACTGAGAGCTGGTTCCAGAGAAGAGAGGCCTGATGGCTGATGGCTTTACCTCGCATTGTACTTTGTAACTCCTCTCCCCATGTAACTGCTTACACATAGTTGTGTGTTTGTGCTGTGCAGAGCCTGTTGACAGCTTCACAGATAGCCGTCTACATGTTATAGCTGTTTACAGTCACCAGGGGGCAGTGCCACAAACAACTGGTCGGTGGGCTAGCCATGGAGAAAAGCGAAGTGAAATCAGTTGTTTAAAAACAAGAAAAAGTGCCCACTGCAGCTGCTGTCTGTCAATTTCATGCTGTTTTTTTAAAAAAAAAATTTTTATTTTTGATGTTTTTTTGTTTTTGTCTCATTTGTGGTGAACTCCAGTATTCCTCCCTTTCCTGATTCAGCCCAGTTTTTAACCAGTCATCCTGCACATAGCGTCATCCCAGTGTCAACTCAATGCAATTTCCCCGCTGGGATTAATAAAGGATTCTGATTCTGATTCGCTTCAAGCTACGTGTTGGTTTTTTGGAGGACTGCACAAGCACATTCATGTAGATTGCATACCCCTCTGCATAGCCTCCGCGTACTCAAATCTCTTCCCAAATGGACACAAATGCAGTACCATAAATTCAACCTAGTGGCCCATCTCCTGGCTTCTCCTCTACACTCTTTGAGACTGTGCAGGGAAACACAGCACGTATGAATGTGCCATCCTGGAAGAGCTGGGCTGCAGGTACTGTCTCATGCTATAGTTATGAGAAGAACTCTAACAAATAGCAAAACGAGAAAAGTCAGTCAGGAGAGATAAGGAGAGAGCAATGATTTGTGGTCCCCAGCTGTACAGCTGTTGTCACTTTCATTTGCATCAAAGCAGGTGAAATGGATTCACAATGGTTTATGGTTCCCAATTGGACAGATTGATAGTGCTGAAGTATAACTTGGTGTAATGCTTTGATGATCGAGTATTGCTTAATTTTTTTTGAGCAGTGTATTTTCCAAAGAGAAATGTTACAGGGGCATAGGAACAATAACAGAATCCATTTGGCAAAATAATACTTCAATGCAGTAGATGGCTGACATGGAAAAGAAATCCCACACTGTAAAAATATTCCCATCACAGTTTAAAGTACTGACTATGGAAGCCAAAGTAGATACAAATTATAAGCAAATGTTATTCAAATGACCAGAGGTATAAGTACAGAATCAAAGGTCCCTGGTAGAGGTATACTGTCATATATTCAATTTTTTAGCTTTAATTACTTTACATATCCTAATGTAAATCTAAAATTCTAATGTAACCATCAATAGAGTGTCCCCATAGTGTAATGGTTCACACATTTGTCTTACAAGTGAAAGGCCCCTGGTTCGATTCCAAGTGGGGACACAAGTCCCTCTCTCTATGGAGGGTTGCATCAGGAATGGCATCCGGTGTAAACACCTCTGCCAAATTACCAATGTGGATTAATCCACTGTGGCGATCTCTTTGGGAGAATACAAGGGAGCAGCCAAAGGTACATTTTTTTAATGTAACCATCAATAATTGCTGTCAATAAAATGTAACAGGGTAAACATTTCTTTTTGAATTTTTGGAGAGTTAAAGTGTAAGTGGAAACCCTTAATTAAATTAGAAGTATTTAACTAGAGAGCCAAAGTCTACGTGCTTAACGATCTTTCAATGAAGGTATGTTAGTACAAGTGCGTATTGTAATGACATTGTTACAGATGGTCTTCTCTAGTGACTGTTACATAAACTAGTCAAATTCAGTCTTCCTGATTTATTTTTTAACATAATTTCTCAGACCCCACACTAAAGACATCTGAACCCATTGCTCACATATGAAGTGGAAGTAGCATAGTATGTAAGTGCTCTGAATGGAATTTAGTGGTTAACGATTAATTGGCATACTATGATAAGAAATAGTGAGAAAGGAAGGAAAAAACGCCAGGGTCTTTCACTGTCTCACATTTTTTTTCCATTTTGTGGTTTTGCTCTTGCATGTTTTTAAAAAATAAAAAAATGAGTGCTTTACACAGCAGGGTTATAAACTGGGAGAGCCAAAGACTCTGATTGCTGTGATGTGTCTTGTCTGGCATTAGTTTTATAAGACAGATACGGAAGTGTAATGCGATAAGATAGGCAGATTAATGACTTCCCTATTTTATTTATTTATTTATTTATTTTTTTACAATTTTTACAAACTATGAACCCTTTCCCAAAGATACTGACTTTGAACACCTGTTACACTACATCTATCTGGAGTGTGCTAAGCTGTTTTTTTGCCCTTATTAAACAAGACAGTGGAGACAGATAGGAACAGCGAGAGCAGGGAATGGCGTGCTGTTCAAGGCGTTTGCACCCATGTGGTAATAATAAAATTTCACTAGAATTTATTTGCTTCTCTTTATGTCACTGAGCCATCTTTATGTCTTTGGATAAACTTTTTTTTTTAAGTAAGAGTAGCCAGTCTGCTAAAGCTGGCCCCATTTGCTTTCATGCAGTCATGCAGGGATTATAAAAATGTGAAGTTCTTACACCTACAGTTGTGGGTAATCTACTGCTTTAATGCTGTGTGATTTGCTGACACAACCTGCTTTACAAGAAACATTTCATTTCAACCCAGCAGGTTTTGCTTTGCAGAGGGGGAAAAGAACAGTGCTGTTGTTCTTCTTTTGGCTGAGCCTTTATTAAGGATTTCCACTACTATCTGATACAGTTAAGGTGGGTCCAGAGAAACATTATGTGTAGACTGGGTTTGTGTTTGACTGTACTTTGACCTGCCTTTTGTGAGTGTAATCTTTTTGAAAACGAAAAACAATGAAGGCAGAGTGATTCACACAAAATTGCTGGTTTGTTGGCGACAGGGTGCAGCCACAGCCCTAGACCACATGCTCAATGGAGTCTCTCTTTTATGCTCACTTGTATGCCTCGTGACAGACACTGAGCACCTTAAGTCAGGCTGCTAAACCTTGTATTTGTAAAGTTTTGTGTTAAATTTAGCTATCAGTGGCAGGGATGAGGGCTGAGTCCCGTTTTTATGCATGGGAAAGGCATGTGTACATTGTGTAATGTTTTCATGTTCAACAGTACGCTGAGCGAACAAACTGGTTTTCAAGGTAGTACACGTTTTGCGTGCGTGCGCGCGCTGTATAGTTTGCAGGTTCTAAGAACTTTCTGTCCTTTGTGACTTTGCTTTTAGTTCCAGGTGAATGTAATACTCACCTGAACCTCTCACTTTTTGACAAGCATGATGTAACACCTTAGATCATAGTCTCTCTTTATGGACATTGTACCTTTCTTTCAAGGACCTTTTATATGTTGGGATTTCTATGAGATGTGATCAAGTCCTGAGACTGCGCTTGTAAATTAAAAAAAAAAGAAGCAAAAATTATACTACATTTAATTTAAAAAAATCTTCAAGGTTGGCTCCTTGAGCAGAAATGCACTTTCCCATTGCTTTTGTTTTGCTTGACTGAAGTGAGCCAATCAGAATTGCTCTTAAAAACCCTGTGAACGTCGCAGAAAAAGACGAGAGCGCTCCTGTTCGCGCTTCCTACCTGATGTGCTTTTTTTTCACCTTGGAGACTGTGTACACTTCTACTAGTGTTCAGGCTTTAGCCAGTGGTCTAACTCTCATCACCAGTGATGATCCTCAAAATTTGAGTCAGGTTGATGGAAAATATGATGTTTGCTTTATTTTCAAGTTTGCGGTCTACATTGAAATTGCAGATGCACACCTGAAAATGGTCAGAACAGGACACGGAGGAAGTGATCCAAATGCAGTGGAAGCATCCTTAAAGGGGATAACGTCTAAATTTAAAATGGATGTGTGTCTGTGTGTTTTTTTAACATGGTGAAGTCAAAACATTTTGATAGTGCCTCATATATTAGACACACAGTGGTAGGGTTAATAGGCAAATTGAGATAGATTACTACAGAACTGTCAGTGTTGCTTTGACAGCTTGTTTCTTCTGTCCAGCAGTGGTCAGAAAGCAAATACTGCATTTAGGGAAGCAAAGTTGACAAATGCTGGTGGTGCAGGCTTCTTAAAAATAGAATTTGGTGCTTTCGTTTTACATTGTCATTACATTAAATATCTCATAGATCTTTTTTTCCTGGTGGATGCTTCATTTTTACATCTGTTACTAGGAGAGGTTTTCAAAAACTGATAGTTGTTTAATTTTACTATTTAATCATTTGCTGTTGACATTTCATTAGCAGTTACTTATAAAACATACTAAATCCACAAGGAATTTCCTAAGTGGGAAATTTTAATACTTATCAGTGTGCTGGTGGACAAACTGTGTCATGCAAGCATTCCCCAATTTTAGGGTCTCACAAGTAATTGGACATTTTGTATGACAAGCTGTTTCATAGCCTGGTGAGGCTCGTTCTCTCATAATTCCATGGCATATTAAGCGGATAAAAGATCTGGAGCTGATTCCAAGTGTCTAACTAACATTTGATAGCTGTTCACTGGAACTCTCAATATGAGATCCAAAGAGCTGTGGCGTATGGGAAGGAGGCCTTGATTAGATTGAAAAACAAAATAAACCAAAATAATCCAGAGAGATCGCAAAGTCTTTAGGTGTGACCAAATCAACAAGCTGAAACTTTCCTTAAAAAGTATGCACATGCCAGCTCAGCACCACCCAAAGGCCTGGAAAAACTATGGAAGACAATTAAAGTGGATGATGGCAGAATTGTTTCCTTGGTGTAGAAAACCCCTTTACAGCATCTAGCCAAATAAAGAAGAATACCCTCGAAGAGATAGGCGTATCATTGCCAAGGTCTACAATCAAATGACGCCTTTATGAATGTAAATACAAATTTACAGTTTACAACAAGGTGCAAACCACTGATTACACTCAAGTTTAGAAAGAGCATATTAGATTTTATCAGAAAACATCTAGAAGAGCCTGCCCATTTCTGGGAAAAATGTTTGGACGAATGAAACGAAGTGCAACAGTGCAAATGGATAATGCCCAAGGCATACTGTAAAAGCAACCCAAGAGTTTGTCAAAGCAGAGAAATGGTATATTCTTCAATGGCCAAGCAGCTGCAGTAAAGGCCTGATAGAGCGTCTCAAAGGAGGAAATAAAGCATTTGGTAATGTCCCTGAATTCTGGACTTCAGGGAGTCAGTGATTACAAAAGGTTTTCATGCAAGTATTAAAAACAGTGCTTATATTTGAAATAATTTTAGTTTGTCCAATTACTTTATTCTACGATATGCCTAATACAAAGTATTGCTTTATTATTAATTAATCTGTAGACTATTGTCCAAGGTAGTTGCTTTGTCAGATGATGGTAAAAACTATGCAACAGGAATTTTTAAAAGTCACATTTTTGCCCTATGTACAACCAAACAACTCTGATTATATCATATAAAATAAAGAAAATATTGAAAAATTAATTTGTGCTAAACAAAAAATTACTACATTTTGTTAATTATCGAGCAGTACAGCTCTGGACTGCAATGTTTTTATCACTGTTAGCTGAAATATGCAGCAATAAAATTAACATGTTCATGTATGATCTTGCTTGTTTAGACTGTTAACAGGCAAGGTGAAGACTTCACCTTTGAACTTGTGATGGGCATCTTATGCTTTTATATTTTAGACTCAGTGATGAGTTGATCAGTCAATAGATTAGCAGAATGTATTGATGTTAAGTTGTTGTAAGTTGCAATAAAATATTTTAGAATTGAATATGCATTTTCCTACATAAAAAGAATAAATGGTTTTGATTTTTTGTTGAGCAACGTGACCTGGGACAAGAGTCTGTTCCATGATGGTAGGGCACCGTGCGGGCTGGCCCTTCTGCCAGTGGGTGTGTCTGTATCTCTGTGGGCGGAAGGGCAGTTGGCACCAGGGCCGACAGCTTCACAGTCAGAGAACAGTCTGTCTATCTGATCAGCCCACCTCGCACTGAGAACACAATCACCCTGTTATGTCTGACCCTCCTTCGCCATGGCAACGTCACATGATAGCACTGAGAGAGCGAGAATCTTCATGCTGTGTATTGTGCGTGCTTCAAGTCTGCTTGTACCAGTACTGCTTAATCCATGTTATTGCTGAAAACCTGATTAAGCATCTCATCGATCACGTAGAGCTGATAATGTGTCATTTCATTTTTAACAAAGGTCAAAACCAGCGTACTAGACAGGCGATGGCAGAAAAGGTTGCTGTGTGAGTGTTGTAAGAGGACACTGAGAAAAGAACACTTTAAGGAACTTGCGGTGCTATCAGCGCTTGAGAAAGAAGCTGAAAAGAAATGGAGCAAACTTCGGAATAGCCCTTTTTTTTTAATCATTTAATTTAAGGAGTGCCTGAGGGTCAGGGCGCCATTAAAGCTTGGGAAAATAATCAAAACCATTTCAGCTCTTAGTCTACTTTACAACCATTGGTTCAGTTTTACCTCAGTATTTAACCAGACCTTAACTGTGTGGACACAAAATACTTGCGGCTGCAATTATACACTTAAATGTTTGTGGCTTGTACTCATGTATATGTATGTGGCTGATTTCAGGGAACTCCTGTCTCCTGCCAAGCTTAGAGCCACAATGCCTGTCAACCCTCCTTTTACCGCTGTCATGTAGACCTTCATTCTTCTTTGACCCTTAAGTTAGCCTTAATAGCTCTTAAAGCTGAGCTTTTTTTCCGAGCAGCCTTCACACAGCGATTGTGGTATTTTTGAAGGTTTCCTCCATCTTCTTGAAAAATATCAGTGTTTACAGCTCAGTTATTTAATCATGCTGCCAGCCATAGGCTTCCTGTTAGTTTTCCTGTCTTGGTTGCTTTGAAGCAGGACCTTATTTAAATTGTTGAGGGTGGTGCTCTATTCTCAAAGTTATTATCTCCTGAACCTCTAGATTCTTCCCATGAGAAACGGAACCCATACCAACAAAAAAACAAAACAATTAGCCATATATTACTGTAGTTGCCTTTTTATGTTACACTAGATGTATCATTTTCCTGGGCTCGCTGTGTGCTTTTTGGCCCCGTTCGTGCACTCCACTCTGCTCATGAGAGCCGTTTTGTAGTCTTTCTGGTGGCCTTCTGTAAGCGGCAGGGTCCGTATCAAAGCGGTGTCACACAGAGCGCCTCTTGTTTGGAAGCTGGACTTGTGTTAACTATGCTAATGGCTTAGCATGACAGGCTTACTGCTAAACTGCGAGGCCTTGTGGTTCTATTTATGGAAAGTGTAATGAATATAATTTTTCTGTTCTTCTCACTCATCCATTTTTCAGGAGCACCATAGGGCTTGCTTGACATTCATGAGTCATAATTTTGCCATTAAGGCAGGGGGGTCAGTTTGAGGTTTTGGAAAATGTTTGATGCTAACGCACTAAAGGAAATACTGAGGGAAGCATGGGAAAAGCTATTTTTGGTATTTGGGGTGGTGTGTGACAAATCTTGCTTTTTTGGGGGGGGTAAATCTACAAATTCTGTCTCAGTGTTTCTACAGCTAGGCCCTTTGTTGGCTGCACAATATCTTTAGTTTTTTAATATTGTAATAATTTAGTTTTAAACAGCCTTGACCTCTCATGTCCGTTTATCTCAAGCTTTCTCCATTTTACTCTGCAGTGTGGTGAAGTGTGTGACAGGTCTCAGATATGAATGGCAAATCTGTCTACGCTGGCTATTGCTGTTGTGTTGGTAATGTTACCACCCATTTGCATTTGACTGTACGGGTGAGGAAGGCCTCCATGTAAGGATGAGCAGCTGGCAGACCGGTCACTGCACACGCTCATGTGACACTGCTATTTCTAGCCAAATCATTCCTCCTCCCTACTGCCTTTAGCAAGTGCAAGAGCAAGTGGTGGATACGTGACACCTCAGGAAGCAGTGAGGCTGCGAGGTGGGGGCATTTGTCAGAGTCCAGGGGTGTCTATCCAGAGGCCACCTTGCGGGGTGGGGGTAAGCTAGGTAGGACATGGCGTGCCAACTGCATGACTATGTTCAATATAAGAGTGAAGTAAAGGTATGTGCTGATAGGGCTTTGACAGTGTTCCCACAAAGCTGTCATTTGTCCGACAGTGATTTGCATGTGTCACTGACGGTGAAAACAAACACATGGACGGTTGGTTGACACACATCCATCATTACTGTTGGGAAAGTGTCAAGCTATCATGTGATTTAATACATTTCTGGCTTGGCTGCTTTACTTGACAAACTATTCAAATATCCCTTTTTGTCGATAGGTTGATGTCATTTCCCGACATGGTGATGGATGATATTGATGTTATTGTGTTTCATTATTTATTCTTCTTTCTTTTTATTAGCTGTAATATTAGAGTCAATATTAAGATTTAATAGGTGGGTACTTGCACTGTGCTTGCAGGCTTTCTGTCTCATGTCCGTTGAAGCTGTTTTCATTGGCTTAAAAAATGTACAATTTCAGAGCAATATGTGATGGTCCATATAGAATTATCTGTTTTCCCATGCAGATATGTTCTTTATAGAAAACATTTGGGAATAAATGTTGACCACAAAACTTGAAATCTGCATGATCTGTTAAGTGGCATCTCAAACTTTATAGGGTATCTCAAGTACTGCCCAAACTTATCTATATATTCAAAAATGTAACTGAATTTTTGTCCACAGTTGTTTTTACTTGATGAATTATTGCACAGTATGCACAGGCAAGTATTATTTTACTGTATTGTGCATCATTTTAAATTGAGGAATTATTGTTGTGATCACATATAATTTCACTTTATTATGCCATTAAGCTCTAACAAGCCAAGGCTAACTATTAGTGTTAGGTGGCATTTTGTTCATTTTACTGAGGAATTAATTAAGGTATTCAGACTGAGGGAAGGATATGAATAGTGGTCTGATAAAAGTCTCTTTGCCCTCCTTTTTAATAATGGTAAATTGCATAATTGGTCTGCCTTAGATCTGTGATAGAAACAAGAACCATTTTGGAACAGAGCCTGGAAAGTGCACCGTCACCAAAATATGTCTGTACTACAAGAAACCCTGGGGATAACAGTGAAAATGGTGCATGCAATAAGCAGGTCCTATTCTGGAGCAAAGAGGCTTTTCAGCGGTAATGTCAGACCAGTGAACTCTGGGACACTAGGATTAAATATCATTAAAAATCTCCGGGGTTCCCTTTACTGAACAGGTGATGACATCTTCATAATGTTTCACGCATTCCAGCCCTGCCATGGCTCTACAGCAAGTGACCCCCCACCAGCCCACTAATACTCAGAAGGCTTACCCAGCTTCAGTCTGAACTGTAGTCAGCAAACCTGTCAACATAATCTTTGCGCGTAAACACTGTGGCTTTGAAAATGAAGAAATCAAATGCTCACCTGGTGTCAAGGGATAAAGTTGGATCATTTTTATGTAAAATCTGTCTGAAAAAACTGCAGTGTAATTTTAATTTATGCAGTAAAAATGTTTTAATGAGCTGCAAAGCTAAAGTTCAGGAATTTTCGGGAACATTCTGGGCTTAAGATCAAGTGAGCTGTTTTTCTTCTTGTGCTGAAAGCTAGATACAGACAGTTGATAGACAGAGATGTCTGAATGTCAGAGTTTAACTTAAAAACAGATCCTAATATTGTTTTAAGATCAACATTTTTAACGCTCTGATTTGTGTCTTCATAGTGCAGTGGTTTACACACTCACCTTACAAACAACAGGTCCCTGGTTCAGTTCCAGGTGGGGACATAAGTCCCTCTCACCATGGAGGGTTGTGTCAGGAAAGGCATCTGGCGTAAAACTGCCAAATTACTGAATGGGCTTAATCCACTGTGGTGACCCCTTGGGAAAAAATGCAAGGGAGCAGCTGAAAGTGCTTTTTAAGCTCTGATTTGAGTCCTTCTGGACTTTTGCTTGAGTAGTTAATGTGCAGAGAATAGTTATTCCATGGTCAAATGTGGCTTTCCAGAGATTTGCCTTCTTCTGGGATGTTATCATTATATTTGTATATTAAGGAGCATTGTCAAGTATACAACTAATGTACCATTTGAATAAATGCGCAAAGTTAATCTATTTTGTACCGAAATCTAGGCAGCTTTATGTGGAAGTTGATTTATGCCGAACTGAATTCCGGGAGGTCTTGAGCAACTTAACAGTTACGCAATTACTCTTTTCATCCGTGATTTAGAAACAGGGTTAGTTACTAGTGAAGCTGCATCTAGCTTTATATTCAGATGTCATGTCAAATATGAAAACACACTTATTTAAAGTGGTGGATTATTTTAGTAGAGGCTGCAAAACAGCTACAGTCTGCTGCTTCCAGGAGTTGCAGTTAGCAAAACTCAGTGAGGCAGCAGTCACTTCATGCTGCAGCATATGTGGTGCATGCAGTATTTAGATTTTAAATGACTTTTACAGGAATAGAAATACTCACCCCATGCATATTGAAATTTAGCTTCATTGTGCCCCCTACTGGTGGGGCAAAATAATGTTGCAATTTGAGGCAGTGGATGGAAAAGTTTCAAGGAAATGATTTATCCCAGAAGGATTAAAGGTGACCCAGGCAAAACCACCCTCCTCCCCCATCCTGCCCACGGTCACCGGAACACCAACAGACCACTTGTCACAATGGGTTTCCTTCAGCACCAGGCATGCTGTGACAGCATTCACACACAAAGAAAATAGCACATGCCACATGCGGCCTCCAAGGATGCTGTCCCCAAAAATATCTCTCCCTGGAGTGCGTATGGCAGCTGTATTAATATATTTTGTGAAATATTCTGAGAAGACGGTGCATTTCAGGAAAGAGTTATGATTTACTCATCTGTTAGAACATTTATTGCTGGTTTCACTTGTATATTAATTTGGATTAGCTTCTTAATTTATTGAGGACAGCAGGGCAGAGATTCTTTCACTAATAAAGTGCACCCAGATGCAACCTGAACTTGCAACACAAATGCAAAAATGAGCGCCACTCCTTAAAGTTGAAAAGTGCAGCCTCTGTGTCTGTGTGTGCACCACGTGCCATAAATGTTTAGTGGAACTTGAAAATGTGATAACACTGGTTGCACAGTATTTACTGAGTAATTTTTAGATAAAGCCATTTGTTCCTTAACAGTCTTAACAGCATAGATCCACATCTACTGCAGTGCAATACTCTGTTGAAAGTCCTGGATTTGTGATTGTGATTTTGTTTATGCACACATTTGTTCACTGGCAGAGACCTGCCTGTGGACGGTTCAGTTTCTGTTGTCATCAGTCATTCTGGGAGATGAACCGAGTTTTTGTAGTCCAGAAGCTTGTCAGCCTGGATCCGCTGTGTCCTCAGATCCCCTTAACTCGCTAAAGACAATTGAGTTTCAGTGCAGTACTGAAATGATGCCTTGGATTTAGTGAGGCTATACTTTGATTGTGTGAATTGGTATAAAAATAAGCAGAATTTATACATAAATAAAACATGTGATCTTTTCTGTCTACTGCAAACAAAATAGATCATTCTTGAGATTGCTGTTGTTTCTCAGGTCATAAAAATACACTTACAAGACCCCTTGATACGATTAAGACCTGCTGCTGAAATCATCATGTGAAATTCCCCTCCCTGTTGCAATCTTTCTTAAGTGCCATTCTTGCAGCCCTTTCTATGGCATCAGCCACAACTAATGCTAACAGTACATTTTTGAGCCTTAATTTTAGTTTTCACTTAAAATAACAGTGCTGGGGTAAATCTACTGATTCACTAACTCACAGACCTAATCTGACCAGCCTCGTGCCTTTCCCTCCGTTGCGTGTGTACGCTTAGTTCAACACATAGTTAATACAGCGTGTGTTTGTGCATGCGCATGTATCTGTGCAGAAGCCTGGCTCTCCTGTAAAGCGGTGCCAAAGCACAGGACCTCATGTACCCCCACCACTGCTACGTCGCTCACTACGTGCGCACAGCAGCAGGTCTAATCAAACCACTCTATAATAGCGTTAGCTGGGTCATGTGCTGGAAGCCAGGATTAAGAGCAAGAGGGCACAGCCACTACATTCAGCTTTGGAGGAGCTATACTTTCTCATTCTGTCTCTACCTTTCTTTCTCCCCTCTCTTTTATACTCGCCTTTTAACTTCACACGTGGTGGATGCATCCATTCAAGGTCACACATGTCGATCATAACGTAGGTACTGTAGATTTAACTCAAACAAAACAGTTTCATAATGTCTCATACTTAAAAAGCATCTACAGCTTAAAGTATCCACGTCTGTTTTGTTTATGTGTATAAAAGTGTCCTCCTTTAACCTTTTTACCACCAACTGTTCCACTGGCAGGACATTAGCACCATGTAGAACTTTCCCAGACAGATAGCACTACCAAAGACTACACAAATATGAACATGTGATACAGAAATCTGCAGGTGTACCACTTTAAGGGTATACCTGAATGTTAGTTGAAATTAAAGAAGCTTTATAGCATTTTTTAAAAATCCAAAACTATTGGCATTAGATGTTGTCTGTTTAATAGTAATTCAACTTCATAAATAGATCCTGTGACAGCATGAAATCATGCAAAACCAACGTGCGCTTTAAAGGCCCCATCTTTGTCTTTTCTCGTTACATAATAAGACTAGAGTTTTCAGATTTTCACTTTGGAGAACATTTCAGATTTCATGGGTCACTTGGCAGCTTAGTGTAGACAAAATACAGAGGCAACAACTTACTTTATTCCCATTAGTGTGAAGATAGACCAAAACATAATTTGATCATGTTGGTACATCTCATTTCTCACTGACTCTTTCGCTGTTTCTGCTCTACATTTTCAGCACTCACTAATGCCGGCACCCACTTTGCCCCAGTAACACAGTTTAATACCGCAGAGCATGCCAGCAGTAGATTACCAGTCCCAACAGTCAAGAAAGATGTAGGTAGGTTGCAGGTCTTGGCAGTGCTGCTTGATTGCGGAGCCAGATCAACATTCTCTGCTTCCACACCTAAGAGGAGGAGAGATTGGGAGGGATCGACACAGGAGTAAAGAAAAGGAAGGACAGGGCTGAAGGGGACTCGTTTTGTTTTTGGCTACCAATGCTGATTCGTGGAAGAGAACTGGAGCTGTCTGGCTAAAGCTGAGTGTGGGAGGGGGTGAGCAAGGAGGGGAAAACAGAGAGAGGGTCAAGGGTAAGATGACTCCTACACTCAGGAACATGGACACAGATGGCAGAAAGAGGAAAAAAACCAGACCACAGCCTGAAAAAGCCAAAATTGTTGGTAGGTATCAGGCCTAATTGTGTCAGTCATATGATGTGAGGAGAAGCCAGAAAAGCTGGCCCCCTTATTGTTGGTAATAAAGTAGCTGGCTCTATTTTTGTCTTTGTGGCACAGTTTGATTGGTCTGTTAAGATCCCTGTTGTGAGCATGGGTTATTCTCAGAGGTGACTAATAGTTTCTGCTAGTCTAAAAGCAATATTCTGAGCAGTCCATCCTTTGTGAGTTGCTATTTTAGCCTTAGTGGTTTTTATGCGTTGGGAACATGTGTTATTGTGTGTGTCCTCAGCTTAGTCTAGACAATCATTCCAAATCCCAGATTTATGGACTCGAAATCTAAAAAGCGTACCGATTGTGATCTTATAAATTTTCATATCTTTTATGCATTCAGACAATAATATCTCTCTATGTTTACCTTTATTTTTTTTAATATTCACATGTTATTAATCTAAATGAATGCCCTTATTTGGAATCCTTGAAAACCACAACAAGGGCAAACAGCGTTAGGACTGTACAGTGTGTCTGTTTCAGTTACTTCAAACAGTTGCACAGACACTCAAATAGGGATGAGCTGCTTTAGTTGGTTTGCCATTTCAGAGTGAGGGAGTCAAACCCGTGTATAGTCCCCACTGAAACCAGAGAAAGCTGACCTTAAAAGTATTTAAACATAAGGCTTACACAACACTGAATGCCTCAGGGGGCTCAATTGTTTGCTCTTGCACCAGAGCTCGGTTTAATGTTGATAAAGACTTGAATACTTGTTAGGAGTATGGTGTGTGAAGCTGTCATTTCTAATTTTTGTCATCCACTGCAATACTGGATCCAAGGTAACAGTTTGCTGTTTATCCACTGAAGGAGGACTGAAAATAATTAAGCAGGTAAAGCTTTCATGGCACAGATAACAAATTCAGCAGTAACAGAGGTCTCATTAGAAATTGTGATTAAAAAGTGTTGTTTCTTTTTTCCTCAGGTAGAGCAGGAAAGTAATATGATAGTTACAGGGTAAATGATCTGACATTACGCCTCAGGGTCTATGTGCAGGTCGTAGGTCAGACACGTGTGTGGGGAAAAAATGATAAGAACTGCTGTGGCTCCAAACATACCCATGAGGTCTGGTGAATTGCTTCATGTGATGTGACTTGAGTGAAGAGTACAAATTAGAAAATTCAAGAAATGTGAAGGTTAAAAGTTATGACCCTGTTTACTCCTGGTTTTGAAATGTGTCTTGGGAGATCAGATCCTAAGTGAACAGTGATAAATACAAGCGTAAATGGCCACCACAACTCATTCCAGTATGTTTACTCAAACAGTTCAAAGTGCCATTGTGTCCTAATGCATCCTTGAAAAGGAAATACAGTCACCACCCTCTTCGTTAGGTACACCAGTTCAGCTGCAAATATCCAATTAGCCAATCATATAGCAGCAGCGAACATTCAGGCATACAGACATGGTCAAGATGATCTGCTGAAGTTCAAATGGATCATCAAAATTGGAAACAATGGTGATTTAAGTGACTTTAAACATGGCATGATTGTTGGTTCCAGATGGCTGGAACCTGCTGATCTTCCTGCACAACTATCTCTGCATCTTGATGCATGCTCAATCATCCAGGTACGTAAAGCCTCAAAAGTTGATTCTGTTCATCTGGACGTAAGGTTTTCCGTGGGAGAAACGTTTCATCACTCATCCAAGTGACTTCTTCAGTCTCAACAAGGGTCAGTACTACAGGCAGAAACATGGGTGTGCCATGGGCTCCCCAGTTTCACCCATTGTGGCCAATCTGTACATGGAAGAAGTGGAAAAGAGGGCTCTGTTATCTTACCCGGGAACACCACCAAGTCATTGGTTCAGGTATGTGGATGACACCTGGGTGAAAATCAAGCCATATAC
>VUQH01041358.1:11425-30028 GCA_015106775.1 Etroplus canarensis | reverse complement strand
AAGTACACAGAAAACACATCAAATGTTGAAAGTGAGACATTGTACTATTTCATTAAAAGATACTTGCTCATCTTTAATGAGATGGCAGATGCGTCTCAAAAAAAGTTGAGAGAAGGGCAACAACAGGTTGGAAAAGTAAGTTGCACTAAAAAGAAACAGCTGGAGGAACATTGTACAGCTAAGTAAGTTAACTGGCATCAGGAAAAGCTTTGCATATTTCAGCAAGACAATGCTAAAGTGCATGCTGTAGCTATTACAACAGCATGGCTTCGTAGTAGAAGAGTCTGGGCGCTGGACTGGCCTGCCTGCAGTCCAGACCATTCGCCAACTGAAAAATTTTGGCATATCATGAAATGCGAACTATCACAAAGACGACCCAGGACTGTTAAGGAACTGGAACCAGACAGCTAGTCTCATCAGCTCCTAGGCAATAACGGACTGTTTTTAAAAAAGAACAGGGGATGCTACACAGCAGTAAACTGTCCCAACTTCTGAGATGCATACCTTTCATCAAATTCAAGATGAACTAGTATTTTTCATGAAATAGTAAAAGGTCTCACATTCAGCATTTTATATAGTTTCTATATTCTTTTGTGAAGAAAAATATCGGTTTATAATATGTGCAAATCATTGAATTGTGATTTTTTGTTTTGGTTTTTTGAGGGGATTTTATGAATCGGCCAAACCTTTGTGGAGTTGGGGTTGAATTGTGTTCTTCTCTGAAGCATGGCCTAAGCTGTTGGACCAACAGCCCAAACAGAAACAAGAGTAGTCCAGAGACTGGCTGTTCCATGTATTTTGACCTGCTGAAAAAAAACTACAATATACATCAGCTTTGCATGAGACCAACCCACAACCATCACATGCCAGTGCCTTAAGGTGTTCTACTTTGTACAGAAGGGTCCTCACTGCTCATCTTTCATATTATAATTGGCAGTTAGAATTAGTAACTTGATGACTAATCAACTTCACGGCAACTAAGCCAACTTTATTTGGCTTGTCAATCACAAGCTGTTAGCAAATCCTGGATAATCCTCCTTACTAAAATTTAGAAAGCCAAACAGAAAACTTTGATATGGACTTATGTTTTATTCAGTATGACCTGAAATTAGCAATTTAGCCAAAAAAAAAACCTCAGTGTTTACTAGTCACAGAGCAAGGGAGGCAGGGGTTGTTTTCCCATAGATTTCTATAGGACTGAAGCCTCTTTGGTAATCATGGATCTCCCCACCTCTCATTCAGCTCCAACACACCCTGTGATCCTGAATCAGATAAGCAGTCTAGAAAATGGATAGAAGGATTAAGATCCTTTTTGAATACTTGAGACAGCAGAGTTATATAAATGAATAAATTAAATGCTTTGTAAGGTTATGGAGGGTTCAGTGCTGCTTCATAATGCCTCCTCACAGGCTGTCTCTCTGCCGTAGCATGGCAAATTGATTAACGCTGGTGCAGCAGCTGCTTGCTTCCATTATGCTTCCAGTGTAATTTCAGGGTTGCTAACATACAGCTACCCAAACAGTATGTTACTGCTACTGTTGCTATCCATTCTAAATGCCATACTTTACAGTTAACCCAAGTTCATTCAATGTGGCATGTTTATTTGTTTCCTCTTCATCATTTAGAATTAACTTCCTAAGGAGAAACTGGAGAAACATTACTTTACAGAGGACAGATAGCTGAGCTAAACTCATTATAGGACATGACGGAATGCTTAATTTTGAGAATTTCATTGAAGTTAATAACAGCAAACGTTACAGCCAGCAGCGGAAACCAGATGCCATTAACTGAATATCACTGACAGAACACTGATGGTGAAATCATTTGAACGCCACACTGTTAAGATGCGAGTCATCTGACTCTTTAACATAACAGACATAATACACTGCCTGTCGTGTCTGTCACCACAGCTATGGAATATCCTCCCCATGAAGTGCGTATTTGCATGAACAGAAAGTCCCCTTTTGAGACCTCTGATCACCTACCTGGGAGAAATGCTCTCCGACAAAACTCTGGCTTTACACAAATGTAAGTTTAGCACTCAGAACAAAATTAAAACAGACATAAGTTGCTCGTGTAAGGCAAAGATGCAGACTGCAGCAAACTCCCTTGATCAAGCAAGCTCCCAGTTTAAGATAATTTGGTTCATATTTGCCTTGTTTAAGCACAATGGTTTGAAGTTACACTGTTATACTATTATAATATACAAAAACAATCATCTGCTTCATAGATATTAGAAGTATGGTCACTATGTATGTATTGTCATTACATTAAATCATTCAAATTACAGGTGGCAATGGTTTAGGATGGAATTTTCACAACCTTGTCCATCAAAATAACAGACAAAAAGGAAGTCTGACATACCCTCTGGTTAAACAAAGTACTGCTTACAGACACGAGGTTTTATGTCAGCTTCTAAGCTGAGTTGAGCAACTTATTAGCACATCTTGATTCTAACAGACTAGCAGGCCAATATAACCATGTTGTACGTGACAACCGAGAGCCAGGAACAAAACCTACCCAACTGTCATCTGAGAGTGTCTAAACCACAACTATCAGTGACATCACAAGATGCTTATAATTTAAAGCTGACACAAGTATCAGACATGCCAAAAGCAGATTACAGTATCTTCACTTAGAAGAAACTAACAAAAAGAGTGTTCAGATTCAAAAGTATCACCAATACGCTTCCAAAACACAACAGTCCATGATGTGCCTCTAGAGTACTTTTTTCTTTGATAAATAAGACATCAGTAAATGCCAGCATGAGTTCTTAAGCAGGAATTTGCTTTGTAGCAACAACCATCTTAAATACTGCTACAGGATGCAATCAGAAACTGCAGGAAAGACAGTGCAGATAAAGGAATTGGTAAGGCAGTGTCTCAACTACACAAAATCGCCACTTAATCTGTTGCTTTGCCCCTTACTGCTGCCAACAGTCTCACCACATACATAGTTTTCTGTTAAACCATGAGCTGAAAGCCACATTTTCAGGGCTGTTTTCTGCTGGAGGAATTCCAGGTAGAGATACACCAATCTGATATTTGAACTGGATATCAGCCTGATCCCAACTCAAAAAGCTAGACTGGGTATTACTGACAATGGGGGCCTAACATCATTTGTGTTTTATCTGTTTACCAAAACCACACACCAGCACCAGTGCACCAGCTGCTATGCACCAGTTTGTGATTTAACCACAGAGTGTTCATTTGAGTTGGCACGACTGAAAAGTTCCTCCTTTGACACTGCTTTGTCCTTTTGTGTCTCTGTCTCATTAGAAAGCTTTTATTCAGTTCTAGTCAACTTAATGTGATTACAGCTTCACCTGTGCCCTGTGAGAACCACTCCTTGTATGAGAAGGAGCACTCACAGTAAAACAGAAGAAGAAACTAGAGACAGTATAGAGACAGTAAAGACTCTTAGCTTAAAAGGAAGGAGTGTCAATAAATTAGGTAAATATATTTGCTGCATTTTTTAAACGTATACTCTATTAAGCCTGGACCCATTATATTGAATGTACTTTTCAGCTGCTCCCTTGTATTCTTCACCAAGGGGTCGCCACAGCAGATTAATCCACATTTGTAATTTGGCAGAGGTTTTACGCCAGATGCCCTTCCTGACGCTATCCTCCATGGTGAGAGGGGCTTGTGTCCCCACCTGGAATCGAACCAGGGACCTTTCGCCTCAAAGGCGAATGTGCAAAATTATATTAGTTTATTATATTCATTATATTAGTATTATTGAATATTAGTTCAATAATAACCAATTCAGAAAATTAATATTCAACATTCAATTTTACAAAGTAAGAAGAGCAATTTTTAAGTGTCCCCGTAGTGTAGTGGTTTACGCATTCCTGTTTCGATTCCAGGTGGGGACACAAGTTTAGGAAGGGCATCCTTCTTAAAATCTCTGCCAAATTGCTGAAGCAAATGAATCCGCTGTGGCGACCCCTTGGAGAATATACAAGGGAGCAGCTGATGGTACAAAAGGAAAGAAATGTTTAAGTCAAATTCGATGTCGATGTTGAATGAATCACAGTCTCTCTCTTACAGTGAGCAGCATAGTTTATTTTCAGTACTCGGTATGAGGAGATAATGAAACCAGGGGTAGCTGCATCTGTACCTAAAAAAGCTGGATTGGTGCTTCCCTAATTCAAGGTAATGCAGGATCTCTCACATTCCCACGGATGTGTTGCTTGACAGGAACATTCCCAGTGTTTGTGGGGTTATCTTTCTGGTTGAGATCACCGTAGCACTCGTAACCAATCATCACAAAGCAAGCCAGCTGAGCTTCAATTAGCGGTTAACGTTAGCCACGCTGGACACCTATTCGCATATTTATATACTGACAGTCAATCAAAATGCGTCAAATCAAATCATCAAAGTGATGCATTTTGATTGACTGTCAATGTAGGTTGATTATTCCCCACATTGATCAACCTCACTCTTTCAGGATATATGCATACCATGATTTTATTAGGTAATGGCCACACTACAGTATTTGACTAAACCTCATTTGATTGGCTCATGCCCGCACAGGTGATTCAAAAGCTGAATTTTTCTCGCCTTTCAGCACAAGTCTTGCAGAAAACTGAATTGTTTGGCAACATGTGACACCATCCCATTTTAAGTGAAAGAGAAGCAAGAGTGTTGAAGCCTCAAACACACCCACAGGAATCCTGTCGAACTGAAATCAGAGGCAGACAAGAGTGCCTCTTGTGAGAAACGGAAACAACCGTACAGCAGTAAGTAGCTGAGGCTTCTATTTGAATACAAGCAGCTTAACTGAGCATATTTAGCTCTAAAAGAAACACCCATAAAAGTGCTTTGAGCGTGCTTACTCACGTAGGAAATGCTTCTCCAATAAGGCAATTTCCAAGTGACCTTTGACTTCATTGAGTCGGTCTGACTCCGACCTCTGGAAGTCCTGGATGGCTGCAGCCATAGTGGGAGACCCTGAACCAGCCTGTACACAAACACGGACAGAAAACAAAAGAAAGGTTTCCTTTTAGAATTCCATGCACTTCACACAAAATTCATGCAAGAGAGCACAAGCAGGGATATCCCGTATGATCTAATACACACAGATTAGCATGGTGCAGTGACTCACGCTAATGTTTCCTCTCCTGGTTCGAGTCCAGCAGGAGCAAAAAAGAGGAGAAACCCCCTCTTCTGACTACAGCAACACTGATGACTCAGACAACCCTGACACACGTTGGGAGTAGGTGGACGGAGTGCATGGCAATGATTGAGAGCTTATGACTTGTGTGAGAGGGGAGAGGAATGAGGGAGAAAGGGTGAGGAAAAAGTAGTGAGCAGGCGACGGAGAAAGAGGAAAAGATGAGAGAGAGGGCTGTGCTAGCGGATGATGAGCACTGCAGGTTAAGCATCACTGCTCGACTATGGCGAGGGTCCTTTAAGAGACTCCTGCCACACACACACGCGCGCATTCACACTGCAGCAGCTTCGCCCTGACAGCAACCAGCATGGCTTGTGCGAACCTGCATAGACAAACTGCAATATCTCAAGCGAGGGAGAGAGAAAGACAGGAAAAGAAAGAGGTAGCACAAAACTGATGGTGACCTGAAAAAAAATGTGCTTCGGGAGAGAGCCAAAGTCTAACAACAGCAAAGGGTGGTGAGACAGCGACGCAGAGATGGATAGCGTGTCCCTGAATACAGAAGCACTTCAAAGAAAAACACACGAGAGCCTCTTCTGGAAATGTGTCACGAAGAAAAAAAGGGATGCTGACTGAAAAAGAGAAAGTGAAAGAGGGTATGAGAATTAAATGGAGACGGAGGGATAAAGGAGATCCAGAAGAGGGAGGAAAGAAAGACAGGGAAGGAATTAAGGAGATGTGAGGAGAGGACAGAGGGGTGAAAAGAAGTTTTGCTGCATTATGAGCACTTGGCAACAGTTCTCTCTGGTTCGGGTTCTGGCAGCTTCATTTTATGCCTTAAAATGATGCATAACATAACACACCTCTGATGCTTTAGGTAGTTGTCCCCTCTCAGTCAGGGTGTCCTGGTTATCAAAAGTAGGTCAAGCGACGACGTCACCATGGACTTATTATCGGCTGTTAATTACTGCCCCCCCAATACATGAGCATGACTGATGTGAATTTAGGAATCTCACTGTAAAAAAAAAAAAAAAAATTGATTCCCAAAAACACACGACTGACATGCTCTGAATATTTTAGCTGAGACAACTGAGCCGATGTGACGCCAACATGTACCACAGAAAAACACCTCCATCTAATGAAATTCTCTAAGCATCAAGGTTGTGATATTAACACCCACTGCACTCTGCTTCACACCCACTCTCAGCCTTCAATCATTTGTCTGTTAGTTCTGCAAAGGTGCACAGGAGGTCATTCAGCTTAATCTGTTCAAAATGTAAGATTAATCGCCTGTCTCGCGTAAAATACAAACTAAAAAAAAGGTGTTGCTGAACGCATTTGTTCAGGGTTTTGAATTTAAATGTAAGTACGCCACATTCGGAACAGTTAATTGATTTCCAGTGAATATAATGTACCCTGAAACCTGCATCATTTCATTCATATTATGCCTACTTAGTCTAGACCCATGAAATTATTATCAAACATTTTAAAACAACATTTTAATGGGGTATTCATATATTTTACAGGCCCAAGCTGGAATTCAGGGAACTCTCTGGTTTAAACCTTTCCTGCCTCTGACTGGATAAATGTGGGGTTGAGCTTCGTCAAGGACTTTAACCCACTTTATCATGCAGCTTTTGCAGCTCCTCATCGACTGTCCTGTTTATTAGGCCACAACCCTCAGCACAATTTCTGGCCTCTCCTTATCAGGTTAATAATTTTCTGCTTCATGAATTCAGCCTGGATTCAGTCAAGATCTTTATACCGGCCAACCACAACTTCTTTGCCTCCTTTTAAAAAAGTAAACTTAAACTATCTAAAACTCCTCACTTACCTCTACTAGGTAAGTGAGGAGTTCTCATTCTGCTCCTCTCACTTCCGTCATTTTTACTGCTGTAAAAATCAACTTGCCAGACTGATAAACGCTGCTTTTAAAACCTAACATAAATGACAAACTACACTGCTTGTATTACAGTCTAGAGCAACTTAATGGAAACCAAGCATGTGTGGACTATTGTACTATTACAGGTATTTTGAACAATGCAAGTTTTACAACAAAAATTACGCAGCAACTGAAGAATTTTAAAGTAGATGTAGAGTACGTAGGTGGCCTGAAAAGCCAACTGATTTATGATTCTAGTGCTAAAAAAAAATTCTATTCATATTTGCAATTCATGTAAGCAAAAGGGCCCTGGTTCGAGTTCAGGTAGGAACACAAGCCCGTCTCACGATGGAGCGTTGTGTCAGGAAGGGCATCCGACATAAAACCTCCGCCAAATTACAGATGTGGATTAATCTGCTGTGGCGACCACTTTCTTGGAAAATACAAGTGAGTAGCTGAAGCCACATTTTATAATAAGATATCAATATTTGATGTCCCTGTACTGATACAGTATTGCCATGCAAATTATTGCTATACCATGCTGTAAGGATCTTTTCCACCACCCCTATTATCTAAGGCCAATTGTAACAATTGGAACAGCCCAGTCCTCACTGCTAAGTCTGTCTTTGGAATAGACTTCAAGTAGGCTTGAACAACCAAGTCCTAACTATGCCTAGTCTTAGTGATGAGTGTTCATGTAAACTATGCTGACTTACCATGAAGGATCAACGCAAAAGAGAAAGTAACGTCACAGGCATTGAAATAAGAAAAAAAAAAGAATACAGCTATACTGACAGCACAAGAACACACTGGTTATAAATTTAGACTGCTTGACAGACAAAAAGAAGATTTGTCAAGGGACATGAATATATAAGTGCTCTAACCACAGCATGTTTCATGCCCAAAGTAGTGATGTGAGGAAAAAGTGGAAACCAATCCCGAGTAAGGCAAAGAAGAGTCTCTTTAAAAGAGGAAAAACATCTATAAAACCAGCAATGGTCCTCCCCAGAAAATGTCAGTATGAAGTATAAGAGGATTCAGCTGCTTACTGGTGAAGTCAGCATGGAAAGAGTTGGGTTACAACCCAGCCATAAATTTCAGGGACAGCTCCCCAGTAAGTTTAAACAGACATCCCCTACAACACCAAAATCTCTCAATCAGCTTCTTATCATTTCAGTGCCTCCTGTATAAAGGTCTTCTGTAAACTCGATATATGGCTTGATACACTTTCTTTCAGGGGTACATGCTATACTGACACGGCCAAGATTTTTGTTTTATGCCTGCTCCTGATGAGACAACTCAACTGTGGATCACATCAGCCTTGGAATGCCAAGTTATGACCAGGCACACATGGAATCTGTGCCCGCGGAGTTAGAAGAAGTACGTGTTCCTAGGTAAATGTTCACCATTTCCACCTCTCTGTCGCTCATGTATGTTGCTGTGACTTTTATCAGTATGAAAAGGCTGTGCTGAAAACACATCCTTTCTTACACTCAAAAGCTTGAGTAAACATATTTATTTCAGCCTGTTGTAATGTCGAGAAAATTTAGGTTAATTTATATTATTAAATCAATCAATCAACATACTTGCTCAGGAAACATGATTATGATTTTTTAATTTTTTTAAGAACTAATCTTTTATAATGTAACAATCAAAAACACCCTGCAGAATTCCACAGATTTTGCCCCTGGATCAAAGTAGAAAACTATGAACAAAATCCACACATTCTGGTTATGACTGCATTAGCTTAAGACCAGGCATACGCCCTGCCAATGCAAACGGTCCCTGGCTTACATCACTTTGTTCCCATTTTCTCTTTTCTCTGTTCTTTCTTTTGCTGCATCTAAAAGAATTGTGTCATGAATAACAGGGTTATCTTAGTACAGAACCGACACTGAGATAACCCAGTTTAACAAATAGTTTTCCTGCATAGAAGAAAGGTTCATCCAGCTGTTAAGTGAGTGAACCTCCTTCACCTCAACCTTTTAAAACTTGCTCAGAATCTTAGCACTTTATTGGGAGGGCTGGACTGGGCTCCTGTGCTGGAGTGCCAGGGTAAGAGAGCAGTCATGCTTATGTCTGTAGTCATCCTCCATTTCAAGTCATTCAAGACCTTGTAAGAGGGAACAGCTCCTGGAGCTCCACATGCTTTCTTCATACAACTCCTTCTCTGTTGCTGTTCACATATTAACACGACCGTCTCATGAGGAAAGAGTCTCACAGATGAAGGAGAAATACAAAGCGTATGATTTCAAAGCTTCTTTCTGCTTACAAACACATCAATAGAGACCTTCCTCATGTTTGACAGAGCACTGGCCGAGCAGGCTGATGGTGAGGTTTTCAGATCTGCCGACTCCAATGAAACACAACTAACAAATCTATTTGGCCAGCAACCACAAAAGCTCATGCACAATGGACAGTGACACACTGAGTTACAGCAGCACTTGTTAATAAAGTGCAGCTGTGAATGGACCATAGTGGCTGCTCTTCAAAAAGAATCAACAGAAGTCATTCAGAGTAAAAATTTTTAAAAAAGCCTCTGCATCTAAAAACAGCAATGAGTTTACATTATGCAGTTTTCTACTGTACAAAAACACTCAGACACTTCATTAGGTATACCTGTTCAATTGCTCATTAATAAATGTGCCTTCGGCTGCTCGCTTACATTCTCCCCAAGTGGCCGCCACAGTGGATTCATCCACAATTGGTATTTTGGCTAAGATTTTACCACAGATGTCCTTCTTAATGCAACCCTCTATAGTGAGAGGGACTTGTGCCCCCACCTGGAATCAAACCGGAGACTTTTCGCTTGTAAGGCAAAAGTGTAAACCACTACACTATTGCAAATGTCTAATTAGCCAGTCACATGCCAGCAACTCATTGCATTTAGACATGCAGACAGTCAAGACGACCTACTGAAGTTCAAATTAATCATCAGAAAGGGGAAGAAAGTCATTCAAGTAACTCTGAATGTGACATGGTTGATTATTTCAGAAAATGATGATCTACTGAGATTTTCCCGCACAACCATCTCTAAGGTTTGCAGAGAACGATCAAAAAAAGAAAATATCCAGTGAGTAGCAATTCTCTAGGACAAAATGCCTGGCTGTTGCCAGAGGTCAGAGGAGAGTGAGCAGATTGCTTCAAGCTGATATGAAACCAACAGCAGCTCAGATAAACACTTGTTACAACAAAGGTATGCAGAAGAGCATCTCTCACATGCAATACTTCCTTAAAGCAGACATGCTAGAGCAGCTTAAGGCCACACACTGGGTACCACTCATGTCGGCTAAGAATAGGGAACTGAAGCTACAATTCACATGACCTTCCCAAAACTGGACAATAGAAGACTGGAAAAACATTGCCTGGTCTGATGAGTCTTGATTTCTGCAGTACCATTCAGCTGATAGGATCAGAATTAAGCGTAAACAACATGGAAACATATATCCATTCTGCCTTATATCAACAGTTCAGGCTGGAGGTGGTGTAACTGTGTATGGGATATTTTCTTGGCACCCTTTGGGTCCCTTAGTACCAGCTGAGTGTCACTTAAAGCACCTAAGCCTACCTGAGTATTGTTGCATCTCAATCCAATAGAGCACCTTTGGGATGTGGAGGAAGGGGTCAGTTATAAATTATTTCAATATGGACAAAAATCCCTGAGGAATATTTCCAGCACCTTGTTGAATCTATGCCAAGAAGAATTAAGGCAATTCTGTGTCAAAAGTGGGTCCAATCCAGTACTAGCAATGCGCATCTAATGAAGTGGTTGGCGAGCGTACACATTACTCATGCTGCCTGTTCTCAGTTTCACTTTTGCTTTTCCACCAGTGAAACCAAACACCCTCCTACCTTCATAAACTGATTCCTGTTAAGCACGAGATTTTTAAAAGTGTTTGACAAGTACTTGAGTTGTTTCTTGAAGTCCCTTTCACATCAAATGAACAGCTAAACAAATCAATATCTGCTTAAAGGTCTACTCAGAAAACACACCTCTTGCCACAGAACAAGCATCAGAGCTGCCATAGTGATTTTAAACTGAATCTTTTTTATTCTGTAATAGATACAAAGTTAACTCCATAGAAAAATATCTTCCAGTTTGACTACTGTCGACATTTCTTAAAAGGATAACTGTAATCCAAACTGATTAGAGTGGTGGACTGTTTTGGATTTTCCATTTTCTATTATACGTAAAACTGATACAGAGAAGAAGAGAGATAAGAGTCTTGTTTAAATCCTAATGGTATCATTACAGGCTCAAGTATTCATACCTAGCGAGAGCGCAGGTTTTGGCATCAGGGTTCAAAGCTGTTCAGTACTGAGAGTTATGTATTTTAGAGACATGTCACTATGAGACTTAACAAATATTTAATACATCCAATTAAAATGTAAACATTCAGCTGGAAGAAACATTGAGATATTCAAATGTGGATGTCTGAACACTCATTACTCAATGGTCAATAGCAATCCAATGAATATGAGTATTTTCCATGCATAAACTTCACTTGAGCAGTGTCCTGGTATTTCAATGCACTCCCAAGTATATTTTACAACTTTATAAAGATCTGCATGATTGACTTATTAGTTCACAATGCTGTTGCTCTTATTTTGAAAGTTTCCATTGCTGCTAACTAGATATTACTGGCCCTTCCTCTTTTATGTTTCCACATTGAGTGGCTGACCACAATGCTGTTGGGGCTGTCCGCAACTGTAATTCAGCCTGCCTCTCCAGAAATCTCTTGTCCTGTGATCAGACAGACTGCAGCTATCGCATATCTTGCCATCCAGTAGCTGCCAATGGTAGTCCTCCTGCTCTGGAGATGGAGGACCACTTTAACAAGAAGCGGCAGAAGGCAAAGAAATGTTTCACATGCCACTATGCCAAGCTCACCGAGGCTACAGAGCACCAGCTACAGTCAGTATGAGTACAGCTCAAGCCCATCCACTCACAGGAGGTGCAGCTGATTAAAGCAAAGATTTTCAGTGCGACAAAGTATATATAGTATCATCAATCATTAACACTTTCAGTAAGTGTGCGTGCACCTCTACACAAAAGCACACCCACAACTGAACTCTCCTACTTCCGCAAGGGGGATCTAATTCTCTGGCCAAATCGTTACATTCTGTTTTCCTTTAGGGTTTATCCCATTCCAATATCTTTAGAAACAGCAGTGTATAATCCATGTGTGCACAGCAAAGTTTACACTTGACAGTGTAATGTACCTTCGGCTGCTCACTTGTATTCTCCCCAAAGGGTCACCACAGCAGATTCATCTGCATTGGTAATTTGGTAGAGGTTTTACGCCAGATGCCCTTCCTGATGCAGTCCTCCATGGTAAGAGGGGTTTGTGTCCCCACCTGGAATCGAACTAAGGACCTTTCACTTGTAAGGTGTATGTGTAAACCAGTACACTACGGGGGACACCAGTACCACAAGCATGATATAAAATCATATTGACAGCATTTTTGCTGTGTAAACCGCTACACTACGGGTCGCAGTACTTAATCTTTTCAGTTTGCTTAAAATGACCTCAGGCATTACATTCACATTGCACATATATGAACAAATGGCTCAATATAACACTAAACTTTTTATCTATTATACTTATTGGATAAAATTCATTTTTTATAATGTATTTAGTTTTCCAAGGCAATATAATAGCACATTTATTTTAACAACATTATGGGGCCACCTGTTACAATCGATCATTTTTGGGTGAGTAAAGCTCTGTATTCCTGGCAGCAAAGGTGATGCTCTAACAATGTGATTTTTAAATAACAATATCCTGATTTAGAATGACAGAAAATATGCTATACAATGGCAGGAATACAAAATACAGGTCTATTTTTCCTTGCTTTATGTTTGAACATCAAAGCTGTATTTGGTTCATTTTCTTGGCCATTACTATAGATAATGGATACACTGATACAAAGCATAACAAATACAGTGATGAAGCCGCTTGATCCAACAGGTAATGAAAGAAGAGGTCAGTGAGGTCACATGCACTCATCTGTTCAATAACTGAACACCATCTGCCCAATGACATTCTCCCTATTTAATATGGATGACACAGGCTAGTTTGTCAGGAAGTATCAGTGCATGTATTCTGCAGCCCAAGGGCACACACTGTCCTCTTTTTAGCAGATGAGTTAATGAAGGTGAGATTTATACCTAGGTCATGTGACCTGATCCCGGAGGGTGGAGCAGCAGACATGATGGCCACCTGGGTGAGCTCCAGTGTGACAGTAAAGACCTACGAAGGGCACTGTGCGCTGAAGGTGAGATTTCCACCAAGCTTTTCAGGCTATAAGATACTGAATACGGGAAAAAGTGCAAGCATCATATGTGTGTTTCCCAGCAGGGATAAGAGTGAGCTTAGTCTATTTTGGGGCTTTAGAGTGTGACTCATCAGTGCTGTGATGTGGGCGCTGCCTTCTTAGTGGGCTGGTACTCACACAGGCAAACACCAGTGCAAAGAAGGAAATGTATACACTAGCTCACAGACATACAGGTGCACACATAAAAACAGACGTGCATGAAAACACTGACACATGTTCAGCTACATCACTCATTTTTCATGTGCAGTATTGTGCAGGAAAACCCACAAAAACACCCAAGAGCACTCCTGCGCAACAGTTACGTCAACTCTATTTGAAGAGAAAGAGAAATAATGGAAGGGGGACAGAGATCTCCTGGGCATTTACTCTGGAAATAATACGATCAAGTGACTAAGCCCAGTGTATTCAATTATCTTTCTATCAGTGTGCACAGGAATGCTACTAAATACTGGTGATTTTAGTCACAACAGAGGACAAGAGAGAGCTTTAGATGTAACGAGCAGTGTCCAGCGTGGCAGGAGGCAATATCAGGAGACATGATGTGGATTTTTTTTTTGTCCTTTCCTTTCTGGATCTTCTCCATGCCCTCCCCTCTAGACATCTTAGAGCCCAATCTTCTGATGCCAATTGCCTGTCCTCTTGGCTCTTCATCACTTTCCCTGCTTTATCTCTTCTGTCCTACCATTTTTCACTTCCTTCTTCTCACAACTGCTTTCACTATTTCGGCCCTTGTCTACTGCTGATTGCTATCGCTCTATCTTATGTCCACTATTAGAAAAGCTTTACATCTCCATTTTTCTTTCCATGATGAGCCATCCCTCTGTTTAACTCCTTTCCTCTCCAGATAAGCAGAACAAAGCAGGCTTTAAAAACAGGAACATGGTTTTGCTTTTCAACTCTTGCATTCATTAGGCTAACAAACCAGCATCAGAAAGCTAAAACTATAAAACCTCCTTGATGTTTTTGTGTTGAGTAAACACTCCATCCTCATCGTGATTTAGCATCACCCTTTTCTGATGGAATAATTCATGAGTACATGAGCCATGTGTTCCTCCTCGACAGTCATGTCTAACAAGGATAACTTTTCACTCAGGAAAGAAGAGAAGCCCAAAAAGGAAAATGAAATATGGCCGTCAGACAAAAGCCAAGTCAAAAGTTGCAAACACACAAAGATAAACATGGCGAACACTCACAGGGTCTCGCAGGACGTCATCTGTGTCTCGCAGAGCTGTTCTCGGCTTCAGCTGCATATCGTCATTACATTCGTTGTCGGAGGCAGGTGGCGACTCGGCCAGATCCGGGAAGTCGTCTCTCGTCCTGGGGCCTCGGAAGCGGATCTTGTCCAGGCGCTTTAGCATGGTCAACACCGCACACCTGGGCTTTACCTTAACATGGTGGACGGCAACCCTGTGAGAATACAAAAGACAGGGGCTACTGAACAGACTGTGTTTGGAAAAAAACAGAAGAAAAAAGTCTCCAAGGGAGGATGCATTAAATCTTGTATTTTCTTCACAATAGCTTTACTCCACCATTGTTTGCACTTCTCACAGACAACACTGCTGTTTATGTAAATCTGGCAAGAACAATACAAAATCACAAGCAAGTTTAACTCATTATACCCTCAATAGATTTCAAAACAAGTTTCCTTTGGCTCAAAATGGCAAATTAGACAATTAGGCAGTGACAAATCAGAGTTGCCATACACACTGTTGTTGTTGTTACACCAACAAAGAATTCCTTTAGTTATTTATATCTTGTATGTGCTACCCAAAAACACATTAGATACATGCATACATAATACACACACTTATTGTTTGTTAAAAAGTCATTAACTCCACAAAATATACTGTATGTTTGGAGTTAATTAGCGGCATAACTACTTGTTTATCAAGAATAAGCAAAGAAAAAAAGGAGCAGGAATCCGAATCAGTAACAAATTCCACAAAAACACTGCAATAGTTTCAATAATTTTTAAAAAATGCAAACATTCATGACTAAAGTTTCTTAAATCTGAGATTTTATTATGTTTTCTCATCAATACAGACACATCAGTTAGTTGAATATCTTTGGGTTGCATGCTATTGGACTATTACAAAAATGTCATGACCTTTCAAATATTTCTGATGTATAACTACAGTAGTAATAAACAATTAGTTAAGAAATCAATGAAAATAACTGTGAGCTGTAATCCTAAACATTTCATTAGCTCAAAAATGCATTTGAGGCAATTATTAAATATTGGGAAAAGTTCATTAATCTGCTATATGGAAGTGCTTAATTTTGAAAGTTCAGTTGCTGTTAACCAGCAACCCCCAGCCCTCCCCATTTTATCTATCCCTACCTTAGGCTGGACAGGTTGCCATTGTGATGGTCCTTCATGTAACTCACCTGCCTCTCCAGTGAAGCCCTCATCCCTTAGGACGGACAAACTCTATAATCTCTGACTGCCAGCAGTCCTTGTTCTACCCTCCAGAAGAAACTGAAACCTGCAGCATGTTGAGAACTGATTTATGTGCCACTTCACCAAGCTCAATGAGGCTGCAAAGCAGAGCAAGGAGTGCCACTGACAGATGCAGTCCAAGAGAACTAAGATTCACTGGAGTGGTAGCTAAAGGATATTGAGGGTCACTACAACAGTGGCCTGACCACCAAGTGGGTCAATAGTCAAAAACAACATTAACGTGAAGGGAAAGCTTGATTTAGAATTCCCAACAGTAAAACAAAAAAATCTCATTTTTTTGCCATTATCATGTGGATTCAGACAGAACTAGATGTGATGCCTTTTGGTTACAAAAAGCACTTAATATCTCCCAGACCAGGGCAAACATATTTGAAGGATAACCCTGATCAGATCTGAATGAATTCAAGGAACAAGCTGATGTGCTGAAGAGGTCCAATTTCCCCCTATGATTACTGTATATTACTCTTAGTACATTAAAAGCTGGAAAAGGACCATGAAATCTTGGGGAGGGTAATCTGTATGTTTGTTTCTACATGTGGACTAGGCTTTGTGTACTACTTGGTAGAGATACCAGAGTGCTAATGATGTATTAGGTCTTCTGGCTCATGATCTATCACAACTCACAGGTTACTGTACAGTATGAAATATAGAAAGCAGTAAGTTTTCTTGTCATTGACTGGCTGTATTGCACCAACTATTGAAAAATAAAATCTAATGAGAAGTTAAGGAGACTTGCAGCCTTTAAGCACATTTATCACGTACACATTTACACGCCAATGGCTGCATAGGGAGCAATTCGGGCTTCAGTGTCATGCCCAGGGACACTTCAGAATATGGACTGGAGAAGCCAGGGATTGAGCCACCAACTTTCCGGTTGGAGCAGGACCCTCTCTACCTCATGAGCCACAGCTGCCCCCCTTATGACATCTTCCTTGTGTAGGAGTCAACCAGTAAGACCACTCCCTCCATGACCATGACCAATAAAATCATAACCATGTATAAGTGGTGTGCAACATGTGTGGCAAAGCCATATTTCAAACCATCAGCACTATTAGCTATTATCTAAAAGAAGAGAACCATCAAAAACCTGCCAGCACAATGAGAACAACAAACATAGGAATAGTGACAGCTAGCTCAAGATATTATTATGCCATAAATAAACATAGTGACAGCATCGCCAACAGCAGAGGGGCACACTCAAACATTCATTTTATGTATATTACAATCCAGACAAAAACTCTCAGGATTAGCAATTTTTGTGAAAATGGATAAATGTACATAAAACAACTATTATTAACTTGAGAGCAGTTTGTATAAAGACCCATTAGTTGATTACTGTGCGCAAGTTTCACTAAAATCATACCAATACTCAAGGAGTAATTTTGTGAGTAGTGATTTTTGTGAAATGTGGACAAACGTACAGACAGTAGACAGCTTAAAAGCAAATACTGAAGGGATACTTTTTTCATATACAGTTTCACCAATTTGAACATTTTTTTTACCTGCAATATTCATATTTTGCTAGAGAGCTGAAATTATATTTTGTTTATATTCAATCTACTACTCCTCTGGAGGGGGATATAACTACTATGTTTGGTGAAGCTTCTTGAAGTAATGACTTATCACAATAACGTCACAAATCTCTACAGGGACTACTGTTCTAGCGGATGCAGCGGTGGAGTGACGAGGTAAAAACCATAATATCTCCTGACTTTTGTCTGGGAGACATTAAATTATAAATGATTTTACATTACTCAGTATTAACCTTTTCCCCCTTCCAATTTCAACAAGTTCATTACTGATAATCACTTCACTAAAAGGTGTGATGGTACAGCTGTTAAATATTTTATTTTGGAATAGATGTGAGCACTGCAAACCTCCTGTTCCCCCTAGGTGGCAGATCATACACAACATGTCAACCATCTAAGAATAATTTTATTAAAGCTCTCACCAGTGTTTGGGTTTTTCCTCCACATTTAGCCTACATAGGAATACAGGGAAACTATAACCTGTTGCTCCTCCAGCAAACAGATGACAGCAGCAGATCTGCTGACCTCATTTACTGATTGAATTTCAATAGCTGTAGCAGTAGCATGGGTTGAGAGGGGTTGTGGGAGGTATTTGAAATACTTAATGGTTGAATTCAGGTGTCAAGGGTTAAGATCTAATGAAGACAAGTGGTAGCTGTTTGAGTCATCATCCACTGAATCACTGCAGTAAACCTGACCCCATGATATTAACAAAATACAGACAGGATATAAAGTCATCTACAGGCAATTTGTGAAACAGATCATGATAGTTAATCTTACACAGGAGCCAGCTTCAAAGCATAAACAGGTGCTAAACTGTTTGAGGCAAACATATTCCACTCTTGTAAAGGCTAAAAATTTCACATCAGCAGTGCCATCCAAAAGTATGTTAGGGGGTCTCACGGTTTCTAAATTTGTTCTTTTATAAAAGAACAAATGGATGTGCATGTAAATACAACCCCAATGCCAAAAAGGTTGGAACGCTGTGTAAAATATAAATAAAAAACACTGCTGTGATTTGTAAATTGCACAAACCAATATTTTTTTACAGAAGAACATACAGTAGAAAAGAGACTGAAGAAGTCACTTGGATGAGTGATGAAACGTTTCTAGCACGGAAAACTTTACGTCCAGATGAACAGAATCAACTTTTGAAGTAGAAAACATTAAATGTTGAAAGTGAGACAATTTACTATTTCATGGAAAATACTAGCTGAATGAGTTGGCAGCAACACATTTAAAAAAAAAAAAAAAAAAAAAAGAAAAAAAGGCAA